>WOGN01003470.1:0-15223 GCA_015342105.1 Leptinotarsa texana
AACAGTTTTTCTATCCATTATAATAAATACACAATTTACACAAACAATTTCTAGACTCGTCTTACTAACACCGTAGCTTCCCTGAGGAAAATTCATTGAGTTCAGTAGCTTTCCATGAGAACTTCACAATAGTCATAAAAATAACAGGTAAGTGGTTGAGAAGACCCATTGTTAATATCATATTACTATTTGGTAGTAGATGGAAAAGTATTCAGAGAAATAAATTCTCCGTCATTTGTATTTGAATCGTGCATACTCGTATACTGGCAGATATTTAATGAAAAAGTTCTGCTAGCTTTTGTGTACATTACATTATTGCAAATATTTTCGAAATACTGTGATTTATTTTTTATGTATATACTCTCAAAATTTTGAGATATTTGAAAACTGAAGGGTACTGAAATTTTTATATTAGATAGATATATGAATGGAGCTGAATCAATTATTATTGAGGGATAGGTGAAAAAATCAAATCTTGTTCAAAGTATTGACTAATTGAAATATTTTAAATGGAAAACATTTTCTTGTCCGTATGAATAAAATAATTTTCAATACATAGTTATTTTTTATTCTCCATTAATTTTCCCTCCTTGTTCTTCAACACACAAATATAAGAAAACTTTGTTTCGAATAATATGTCAAATAATTACACCAACTACGATCAGTAGCCGGTCGGTTCGACGTAGGTGCTTTGTTCATTCACTCAAAACGACCGCCGTGTTGGTCGGTGGTTCAAGCCCTAGTCTGAACGATCGGGTTTCACTTGCTATCGTCCAACCCGTGTTAGTAATAAAACGTTCAAAGGTAAGACCTCCTTAGTCCTAAGCTCGCACAAGTTCTACTTCTAAGGATTGTCATTCGTGAGGGTTCGACAGCTAGTTAACGGAAAAACAGATTTTAAACAGATTTTCAAACTATTGTGTTGTTTTAAAAGTTTTGTCTATTTTCATCAGTCGACTTTAAACCGTATGATCTCGAGGAATACTTATCAATTTAATCGAAATAGGCGTTATTTGAATCAGTGCACTTTTGCCATCATAGTACAAGTCGAATAATTCGAATAAAAATTGTCGGCGAAGGCTGTTTTGACTGGTTCTGTAGGTTCTAACGGACAGGAAGTTATCGAAGTGCTCGTAAAGATAGAAGTCGGTTGACGAGAGGTCTAGTAAGTGAGGCGGAACTTCGACGCTCAATTCGTTTGATTTTCAGACGGTGATTTGTGAAATGTGCGGACGAACGTTGTCGTGGAGCATATTAAAATATAGAGTTGCTCTACTGAGTCGGTTGCATCTCAAAAACAGATTTGCGGGTGGCCTCAGAGAAAGAAATCAAGAGGAGGTAGGTCCGGGGTTCTAGGAGGCCATTCAACAGGAACTGTTCTTATAATCCATTGATTAGCACAATTATTATCTATCCATTGTCTAACTGGAACGACATTATGAGAAGGTGCCCCATTCTGTTGGGAATGTAATAAATTTTCTTCTGAAGATAATTTGATGTGTATGTCTCTCTAATTCTCTAATTCATGAACTATCCGAGGTTCAATAGATCTTTCTAGCATGTGAACATACATTTCGCCATTGAAATGTCCTTCTAATAATAATGGACCAATAATTGCATCTCCCAATATACCAGCCCTAACATTAATTTTCGGGGTACGCCCTTCTCAAAATAGTCGTGGGTTCTCGTAACTCCAGTTTTATTAATATGAATAAAAAGTTAACTCGTTAGTAATAAATGGTCTTTATTTTACGTGGCAGAGTTTAGCAAAGCGCTAAACAAAATGCAAGTACTACAGGAAAATCCTTTGGATACCTTTCTGATTTTCATTCGAAAACATATGTATTCTATTTCTCATATCATGAGCCACAGAGTAATTATCAAAGGATCTGGATATTTCAGGAGGTGTGAAAATCTACAATTAGAAAATAATTATTTGTAATAAAATTCTTCATCTCCCGAAGATGCTGACTTGGTTGGTAAAACACGCGTCGATAATAGTATTGAAGTTCTGGTAGTAGATGAACTAGCTGCGTTTTATGATCGTGTGCGCAGTAGCGCCCTTCCACCGAGGATTTGCGCTGGAATACGATGACTAGAGATCCGCTTCAAAGATGTCTTTGCGTTAGGCTCGGTTTCAATGCAGGATATTGCAATTCAATTCGCTAATTTCTAGTCACTGCCACTGGCTGAACTGTTCGAGAATGGATTAACAAAAAAGTGAGGCTGGAATGGCAAGAGATTTCCAAGCACGACCAGCAGGAAAAGGGCCATTGTCTTCAATGGGACTCCATGAGCATTCGAGTTAACCTACTCACTCGGAAATAGACAAGACCGGATGAAAGAACCCACAAATTCCGGATGATATTTCCAAAGACTGTATCCCATTGGAGTATATTTTGGAGTAAATAGACCTCTATCGAGAGTGCGTGAAAGGTTATATTAGGTCAATTGCCGCCGAAACGTGGAAGATTGGTTTAAACGCTGTGATCTATGTTCTTCAAAAAAAAAGGTCCAAAGATGAGGCAAAGAGGGAGTTTGAACCAATACCTCAGTGGGTACCCTTTCGAGAGAATCGCAGTTAACATTCGGGGACCACCCCCTATGACCACATCTGGAAACAATTTCCTCATGGTTGTAATGGATTATTTCTACAAATGACCTGAAGTAGTAGCCCTACCCAACCAAGAGGCGTAAACGGTGGCAGAAGCCCTGTTGCAAAACGTAATTGCCAGACGCACAGTACCTACTCCAGGAAATACACTCGGATCAGGGCCGCAACTCCGAATCGGATTTATGGAAGGAAATTATGATTTTGTTGGGAATAAAGAAGACAAGAACAATTTCACCCACAATCCGATGGAATTGTCGAGAGGCATCATCGCACCATCAATAACTACATTTCGACGTTTGTCTCAGAAAACCAAAGACACTGGGATGAATTGGTACCTTTTTTTTCTTTTGGCATACAGGAGCTCCCAACATGACGCGACAAGTTACACACCATCCATGTTTTCATCAGTTCGGACTGCCATTGTCTAATATGATATACATTGATTTGAAACCCCTGAAAGAATCTGTAAAAGAATTTCAAAAAAGTATTAACTGAAAAACAATTTTATTGAGCAATAAACTTAAATCACAATGAAATAACATACAAGCAACACCAAAAAAAGACAAAACAAAAATTGAACTATTAATACGAGCTTTTTTTAGTTCTTCAACAGATTCTTTCAGGAATTTCAAATCAATTTTTATCATATTAGACAATTAAAGCCTGAACTGATGAAATGCACCACGAAACATTGTCAACCACCTTCAAACAAACCATCCATGTTGTTAACTGGTAGGGAACTGGAGCTTCCGACAGATGTAAAGAAGACAAAAACAACCGCTCTTTACCCAAAGTCCGATGGAATCGTCCTATATTTTTTTATGAATATGAAAAATATACCCCTGTTAATTTGAACAAGATTCCTATGGCTGAGATTATATCAAATGAGCGTATGAATATCATTACATACTGTCATCGTGGCCTGTGTAGATTTAACTCTTCCGTGACATGAAGTCGTAATTTTATGAATAAATTGACTATTTATGCTGAACGGTGCTGATGAGGTGATAAAACAAGAGTCTTATTCCGAAACTTCGCATTCCACTATCTAATGACAAAGGTAACTGAAATTTCATGTCATAACTCTCATATTATCCGATTCAATTCCCTTACGAATGTTTGGAGTACAAACTGAATGGGAAAAAGTATTTTTCATATAATCCAATGTTTATGTGAGAGTAGTTGTTTCGGGAGGGCTTTTTCTTTCAGTGTGTATATGAAAGTGATCTACACATTTTTCAAAAGAGTTTATTTCGAACTTAATTGCTCTCTTCCATCGTTCGAAAATTGTCCAAATTTTTTGTATAAAGATGGAGAAAAAAGGCAAAAACTTCTCCTTAAAAAACATAATCCCTCCTAATCATATATATCTTTCAATTTTAACAACATTTATATGGCTGGGATTGGACGGTTACGCGTAAGACGGTTACGCGGTTCAAAGGGTCTCCCCCCTCAAAACCAAAAATAATTATAAAATTATGAGGTGAAATTCAAAAGTATACGCCATGATTTTTCTTTCAAATAATACATTAGAATATTCTCAACCTAAAAATATTCCACTCTGCATCGCACGAGAGCATATGAATGGAAAATTCGTGAATATATTTCTTTTTTTATTAACTAGGATTATATTATAAAATTGATTATTCAAAAAATCCCCATCTTTTTCGTTACTGATCTTTCGTTTTCACTTAGTCGGGACATTTGGTGTGATTCTGGTATCGCAGGGAATCTCCGGTCAGAGACCCCGGGACTTCTCATCAATAGGAAGCCAATCTCGCTTCTATGTTCCAATATTTTAATCTCTAGAAGTATTTGATGTTACAATAAATAATAGTGTCACATAGTTTTAAAAGCGTAACACGTGTTCCAATGCATTCGGATTATGTCGTGAAGTAAAATAGTAACACCTGTGTATATTTCATTAATCAAGAATGATGTTAAAAGTATCTATCATACTCACACTTATATTTTAAACATTGCATGTCCATTATTTGTTCCATATTTTAGATTTGTTGTGCTAGAATCCACCTGCTATTTTTTCATTAAGCCTATTATATTGTATTGAACATATGTTACATTAATGAAATACTCGAGTGGGTACTATACAAAGTAATGTTATTATGTATTATATTGATCCAATTTCTATTCAAACGAATCAGTCTACTTCTTATGAGTTAATTATACTAAAGAAAAGAAACAAGTACCTACAAATGTCATTATTATTTTTTGCAGGTTACGGGTATAATATTGGTACATTCTTCATAATTTATCAATCATGTCAGGCTTAGGCACCAAAAGAAAAAGTTATAAAGAAAGAAAATGGGAATCTGGTTAAGCAAAAAGAAAAAAAAAACTGTTTCTTCAATTAGAGTAAAGTGAGTAAATAGTCGCTGTGTCGGTGACTTACCATTTTTTGTTGTTTATTGTTCTAAAGAAGAACATGAGTAAATATTTCGGTAAGTGTTTCCTAATGAATTAAACATTGTTTAATTTCAAGTGTTTTTTTATTTTATTATTATATCATATATTATATCAAATAAGCGTATGAATATCTTCACGTACTGTCATCATGACATGTGTATTCCGTGACATAAAGTCATGATGCTATTAATGAGTTGATTGTCATCTTGTAATGTTATCCAGAACAGTGCTGATAAGGTAATAAGACAAGAGTATAATTCCGAAACTTCGAAGGACTATAGTGTGCCATGTCAGTGAAAGTTTGTATGATAACTCTTTCATATATTATATGTAACATTCCTATAAATGATATCTTATTCAATTCCGTTGTTCATGTAAATGTTCATGTGAAAGTAGTTGTTTTTGAGGGTCTTTTTCTTTCCGTTCTTGTGTAAAAAAACTTTAATGCATGACCTAAACATCTTTGTGATGAGTTTATTTTGAACTCAATTGCTTTCTTTCGTCCATCGGAAGTTTACCACATGGAAATTTCTCAAATTGAGGAATAACGTACTTTTGTCTAAATACCGTGGGGACAAAAATGTACGAATTCCTTGAGTTGTTGTTGACTGTGTACTAACACTAGCCTACATACCACATTTTATCTTTTATGACCTCAGGAAGTTTCCCTAAGTATCATTATAAATATTAGTTTGAAAGGGAGTGACGAAATTTGTTTTCAGATATCTGAAATATACCTGATGGGTATAACACATGAGCTGAAAAGTCCCGGCCAAAGAAAGAAAACGCATTTTTTTTGTTCAAAATTAGCTTTTTCCATCAACGTTATCACCATCAATAGCCGGACAATCATTCCAGCGCCGCTTTAACATTTCAATACCACTTTTGTGGAACGATTTATCTTTTGCCTCAAAATAGGCCTCAGTTTCAGCAATAACTTTTTCATTCGAGCAAAATTTCTTGCCGTTGAGCATTTTTTCAGGTCTGCGAACAGTTATTAGTCGGTGGGAGCCGAATCTAGGATGTGGAAGTAGTTGAATTCATGTAGGTCGTTTTGCCATTGTTTTGAATGACTTGTGACACGGTGCATTGTCTTGATGAAACAAATTTTTCTCTTTGTCATGTGCTGTCGTTTCTTTGTAATTTCGACCATCAAATACTAAATGCTTCAATAATACTGTTGATGGTATTTCCCTTCACAAGATAGCCGATGAATATTACACCACGCATATTCCAAAATACAAAGGCCTTGAACTTTTCCAGCCGATTTTTGTGCTTTAGCACGCTTTGGACGGGGACGGGGTTCACCAGTTGCCATCCACTCGGATGACGATCATTTTGATTTCGGAGTAAAGCAATGAATCCAAGTTTCATCCATTGTCACATGTCGATGCAAGTTGTTTCTTCAAACATGGCCAAACACTGCTCAGAATCACCAAGAGGTTCTTGTTTTTGGTTAACAATAAGCTAGCAATACGTTCATAGACAACTGCACATGCAATATAGAGCCAACATGTTCTTTTGATATTTTTACAATATCAGCTAACTCATTTAGACGTCCACTGACTTTCTTGCTTCATTCTGACCAAAACTATGAGGGTTGAAACATACAATAGAACGCTCAAAAAAAGTAGGTGATGGCCTGCTTGCGCTGGCTCATCTTGGCAGGGCACTACCATGACTTCAAATGTTGTTTTCTATAATCATTCGTAATCATTTAACATTCCAGTGATAACATTGTTAACAATCAATGGTGTACCCATCACATAAATTGCAATACACAGTAAAAATTATTTCTTTCAAAGAAGATCATAGGTCGCTTTGAATATTTTATCTCTATTGGAGAAATGATTACTTCATGCCAACAGCGTTATGATCCACAAGAGAAACGCAATTTTTTAAAGAAGAAATCAAATTTCTTGGCCGTTCAACGACATCATTCGTTTAATTATATTATTGCGAAGATGAACTATTTTGAATCAAGAAAATATAATATCATCTCAAAATCTGCCGCTTATTTAAAGAGAAAAATAAACTGTTTCAAATGGAGGGCAATATCAACTTGATCTGAACACATATTATTTATTTGAATTTGAAACTGTAACCCCTCTAATAACTCAATTCGTTTATAACAAGAGTTTTGCGAATCTATATACAAAACTATATTATGATCGACTGAACATAACAGGGATTTTGTATAGAATGAACATGAACAGGATGGAAATCCTTCAAACGAATTCAAAGAAGTATTTCATTCATTTCAGTTTGAAAAAAAACTGTTTTATTTGAACATAGATTGAAAGAATTTAAATTTAGTATTATGAGAAACTACCAATGTAGAACAGTGTTCGCGTACGCGCCAGTATGGTTTGGAAACTGACGTTGGTGTGTTGTAATTTTAAGGAGGAAGTGTTTTATGTGTCTCTAGGTAGTGCATTTCTTTTCCGATTATGGAATAGATTTTACACGACTGGGATCTTACACAGTTGGAACATATTTTCAAGGGTAAGTATTATAGTTGGATAAATTGAGGTGTCTGGGTTACTTGAGAAAGAAACTCCGCTATATCAGTAAGTACTGCGTTGTATACCTAGTACCGATGAGAAGGTGGTAAACTTTAATTGCAACTCTTAATTTTGCCCTCATGCCTCAAAAAAAAATCATTTTGTAGATGTATCTGAGCCGATTAAATTTGATGTATGAGTATTAATATCGATGGTCCTAAATGTTTACGATAAAACCGTGTTTCTATTGTTTACTCATTGTTGATCAAATACTTAGATACGGTTCTCTTCACACGAAACTTGTTTCACGGTGATATAATATCCTTTTCCAGTAGAAATGTTAGCCACATCAATATTAACGCCCGTTCCAAAATTTTAAAGCTCGCAGATATTGCTGAGATGATCTCTATTGGAAAGAATGCCGTAAAAACGGTTTATGAGTCGTTAAATCCCATAATTTTCTTGTCTAGAGTCGCAGCAGTATGTACAGTCACAAAAGACAACACTGAAGGGGAATTTGTACGTTCAAATAAAATGATAGCAATTCAAGCTGTCGTTTTAATCATCAGCGTTTTCCATTTGATTTTCATCCCTTATGCTGTCATTTATATTGAGCAGGTAGGTTCGTTAATTGTATTTATATTTTCAATAATCCAATATTAAAGGTAACCAATTAAAATTTCTCACTTACAACAAATTGAAAAAGTTTGTAACTTGACATTTTCAATGAATCCAATAAACATGTTTAAATGAATTTTAATCAGTCATGTGTCTGGGCAAATTTGATATTTTTTCCTGCATCATTTTTAATTTTGACGTTTTATATTATTTGTAGATTGGAATTGTCTCTTGTCTCTTGTCTCTTGTCTCTTGTCTCTTGATCATTTACAGAAATTTACAAAAATTAGAAACAGCTTTCGAAGTTAATAGAAATAGCCAATAGTTTGATTTATGATTTAATAATATCTTTCGCTATAAGCAACTTTCAATCAAATTCCACGCTGTCGAGAACAAGAAAGAGTCCAAAAGTTCAATATGATTTTTTTTATTGACCAAGATTAAACCTCTCTCACTGAAAGATTTCGAACGCTAATCAGTAACAATGATTCTTTCAGTTTATTGCATACTCCATGATAAAGTGCTTCTTTGGCAATGACGAAATTTGAATAATAATAATAATTGAAAAGCGAAAATTCTTTTATATATTTTTCTCGTGAAGATTTTTCTAGATGAAGTTTGTTTGATTCTGCTGAATCAAATTGCTAACAGGACTGCGAAAAGTTATTTAAATAGCCTACCCAAAGCTCGAGGCTAATAACCGTAACAATCGAAACCGTTAACACCGAGAAAATATAAACAAAATAGTCAAAAAATGTGATATAAATAACGTGGTACGTTTTACTCAAATCGATGTAGATTATCTTCATTTGGAAAGACAGACCCAGAAGAGGCATAAGCCTACAGCAGGGCCCCACACAAATCACACCTCAACAGAATTTATTGTAATTATTTCTTAAAATATCAATACAAATTTTGACTTGACTATAGAAATCATTCTATAGGAAGTTACTGTTAGAGCTTGATATTGTGAGAGAATTTGAAATTGAAAAACATTCACTAAACAATTGGAAAAGTTCCAAAATGAATCTATCAAAAGTGTTCATGAACATTCACACTTAGAATCAACTAAAAATATATATTAACCCAAGAGGTTATTCAATTTGGATTCACTTTATAAATTGGCTATTTCTTTCTCCATTTTCATCACCATCATGAATGGAAAGTAAAGCAATTCAGAATTCACTAAAATTCATTTCATTCAAAATGGTCAGACGAGAATTTTTCAGAAGTTACATCCAAGCAGACCAAGAACGGAAATTTGGATACATTGTATCTTGCATAAAGGTGTAATAATTTATAATGAGGTGCCAGTCAAGTTGAAAAACATGAAATATGTCCTAACATTCAAAGTACTCGGAAAAAATGTTTATTGATTGAATGATATTTCACATTTGACAATGTATCTATGCAGATGTTTATATATTTTCAAACACATTTTGAGTTTGAATTCGCTTATTTTAAACAGCCAATATTCCTTGAGAAAGTTGATATAAAATCGAAAAAGCATATTCCATAGAAGTAATAGTACAGTTCTTGTATTCAAAATGATTGAGAATATTCTTTTACTTCCATTTTTTCCTAAGACTGACAGAAGAACTTGGCTATTTTCATTCCACGAATATAGTGCGCTGAATTTCATTTTATTGTCACAGTGTTATGCCTCTTTAGATAACTTAATGAGTGTTACACGTGAATAATCAAAATAGAACTGAAAACACTATCCTTCAATATCATTATGAATTATCCACTTAGCAGCATCGCCTTGCTTGTGATTTGTCTTGAGGTAAAGTGGACAATTACCTCGCTTTTTTCCTGACCGAACAGTAGGAAAATCTTTACCATTATATAGACCCAGTTTTTCTACATCAACGACTGATGAATGTATTTAGGTGCAATAGACCAACTCATTCCTTTTCTCGATCACCAAGAAGGAGCATTTTCATCTCTAGTATTGGTTTAATAACACAGCATGCCCTTTTCTTTGAACTTATACCAGACGAAATATTCTTCTGCTCGGCCAAAATGAATTTCTTTAAGCACTTCTCTAAATTGTGCTTTCAATACGCTTTGATAACTGTTCCATGTTTGGAGGCGTGCTGACAATCAGGTGACAGATCATATATTTCAGGAATTGTAGGATCATGCACCTGTAGACTCCTGTTCAAAGCCATGGTAATATATTTTAGGGACCGTTCTCAAACTATCAATTGTCTCAAAGTAATCTGACTTGTCCAATATTACAACCTTATTGCGGTGTTCTGCTTCTAGATCTGTTTGAAATCTGTTTTTCTGTTAACCAGCTATCGCACCCCTGCGGAAGACAACCCTCAGAAATCGAAACTTGTGGAAAACATATTTCTCCTTCAATATTTTGATAATCTTTTTTTTCAAATTACCCTACTCATAAAATTCCTAAATAACTAACTAGTTTCAAACTCACAAATTGTGTTCAGGTGTCGCTAATTTACATAATTTCATTGAGAAGGTGAAGAATGTAAAGTTACGAGATGAAGAGATTTCAGTATCAATTGATGTATCCTCGTTGTTTTCAAAAATATTGAGTATTTGAGGTATTTTCAGAGGGTCAATGGTCTCAGTGGAGACCATTGGTCTCATACAATCAATAAAAATGTGTCTGGAACAAAATTGATCCCAGTTCAACAACTGTTTCTCCACACAGCATGAGGTATTGACAATTGGAAACCCACTATCCCCCTATGAAGAAGGATAGTGGCTATGAAGCTAATATGTTCATGAGCAGATTCAAATTGGAAGCAAAAGATGAAATCACTTTCCATGGACTTCAATCCAATATGAAAAGGATATAATTGCGACTTTTTATCTGAAAAAATCAGAGGTAGAGGACTTTGTTTCAACTCTTAACAACAGAACCCCAAATATGAAGTTTACACAGGAAATTGAAAATTGAATTTCTCAGTGATGAAAAGTAATTAGTGTCTTGAATGAGATGCCGACAGGAAGAATACTAGTACTTTTTTAAATTTCTGATATCTCCACAACACAGATCTAAACTATCTCGTGCATATGTTTCTTACGTCCCCTTGAGTGAAAAAATGCAATTGAGAGAAATGTTATTAGTGATATAGTTAAAAGCAACGTGTTTCCTTCGAATATTGTAGATAAGCCAATTAGGAAACGCGAATATAGGAACAATCTTCGTAAATCTTCGACTTTTCGAACAGACATGGATTCAAAGTTTATTATCCTTCCGTAAAAAAAAAACCAAGATACCTAAATGATTTAGATCATATTTTTGAAATGTTGAACGTGAAAGTAGTCTTCAAAACGATTGGCTTACTCCAAAAAATGAGATGATATCCTGAAAATGAAAAGTCGAGAATATATGAGCTAAGCTGTGAGAACTGTGGCTGAAAAGATATCGGTAAGCCTAAGCGAGCTATCGAAACTCGTTTTAAAGAACACGCCACACATATCCAAATTCGAAATCCAGAAAAATCCAGTGTCGCTCAACACTCTGAGAAAATATAATGCATGAAAATTGTTTGAAATTGTTGAGACAGTACATGACACTAAATTGTTGAATGCTTCCGAATGTCTGGAAAAAACAAAGTGTGGCATTGGAACCATAAATAGTAAGAAAGATCCAATTTCAAACAGCCCATTATATACTTTTTCGTGAATCACTCTATTGAAATTTGCAGGAATTTTAACGAGAAAATTCCCTGCAAATTACAAGAAATCGTTAATGTGTATCGGAAAGAATCAGTTTTCTTCATATCCTGAAGACGTCAACTTGGTTGGTGAAACGCGCGTCGTTTAGGGAGAGTACTTATTTTTGAATTTATTGGATATGGGGATATGAGGAAATTTTTGTTTATTATTCAACTTTCTGGATCAGTGAATGTCTGGAAGTTTGAGTGCTCTCGTTGTTTATGTTCATGTTGGTTGAATAAATTTTTGATGTCTCATTTGTGAAACCTTGAGTCTCTGCAACGAAGCTGCAAATTTCAACATATTCAACCAGCCTGTTGTATTGTTTTCTAAACGCTTCTCATCGAAGTTTTCGATCCCATGAACAAACTCAGATTTCCTGAAATTGTGTTTGCTCCTGGGCCTAGATAATGATTATTTTATATCACGTTTCATTTTTATAAACTAATCAATTTCAAACTACCAGATTTCCATCATGCTCTCTTCGGTTACTTACTACTACTACATGATGCCGTGCTTTCACATAGCTGGTGCTACGAATTACTTCTAAATTACCCAATGAAAATCTTTTTTTCAAAAACTCAGTAAAAAATGATTTCCAGTATCTTAACATTCACATGCATGCAAACAGTTTTCTTGGCTGAATACAAAATCAACCCAAAACACATACAAACAGTGAGTTATATATTGACGTCACTTAGAGAAAACACTTTTCCACAGACCAGAACTAGAGTGCTGCCCCTCTACGCGCTTTTCACAAGCCTAGTAAGAATAATCAGGAAATGGCTCAAACAGTGTCAGTCGTTTCTTACATGATGGTAACTTGCCTAATGAAACGCTCAGCGATAGAAACGGCTCTAGTTCTAGTAGGTGAGAAAAGTGTTCAAATGCTACATATTAAACCAAAAGATAAATAGATAAGTACTATTGTATGCCTCGCTTGGGTTTATGCAGTTATTTCTACGAAGTACTGTTCTTGGGTTTTTCACATTTTGTCTTCAATCGAGTCTCGCCTACCTGGTACTGACGATGCCCAACAGGCTGAAATAGCTGTCTACCGATGGCTCTTAAATTGAAATTAGTATGGGAATGATCAAAATAGTACTTATCTATTTATCTTTCGATTTTCATGAAATCATTTTCCAGCACCTTGACTATCAAACCAATGTATATACATTTTTAAATGTATAGACCGTGAATATTACTGGAGTTTTTTCTCAACCCCAAACCGTTATTTCAACACCTCGACACGTGTTTCGATCACCAAGTGATCAGCTTCAAGAGGAAAATTAAACTTCCTCATCCTGTTGAATATGATCACTTGATGATCGAAACACTTGTCGAGGTGTTCAAGAGGAAGAGGAAGATTAAAAGGTCAATCTTCGTCTTGGAGATCAGCACTTGGTGATTGAAACACGTGTTGAGGTGTTGAAATAAGTTTGGTGTTGGGTAAAATCTCCAATAATATTCATTACTACACCAAAGGTTCCAAACAGGATCAAACCGTGTTAGGAATCACACGCTGAAAGGTAAGACATCGTTAGCCCTTAGCTCGCACAAGTTTCTCAACTTCTGAGAGTTGTCGTTCGTATGGGGGCGACAGCTGATTTAACGGAAAAACAGATTTTTTCTAAAACAGTGACAAAAAAATTGTAATGTTTCAATAAATAACTAATGATAATTGAAAAAAATACTATTAACATATCTTAATAGAATGCGCAAATATTCAACAACGATGTAATTTCATTCTGTTTTTATATGTGTATATTGAGATCACCGAATACTAGTAAAATAAACTTGAAAAATTGAACATACGGAAAAAAATATTCAGATCATTATTTATTCGGAAAAACGGCATTCCAGTGATACAAGTCAACTCTTTCCTCTCCTACCCTTGTCATATAATAGTTTGATTAACAAACCATAACTTTCAAATTCAGAGCTGAAATCCTCTATAAGGCACGCAATTAACTATTGTATCAATGGCGAAAACGGTCAATTTCTTTTAATGAACATATTTCACTTTCAGCTACCTCTAACTTCGTTTGGACTCAATGAAACAGTTGTACTCGTAGATTCTACCCTGTCCAGTCAAAAGTTCATAACTAAAATGGCAAATATTATATTCATATCAATTACTGCAATTCTAGTACGTCTCTGGAACTTGTTGCGAATGCATAACATTCTCCCAAATCTGCTAGAGAATTTAGACACTTTCGACCGCGTTTTGATGCCAAAGAATAATAAAGACTATATTCGAATTTTGAGCGGATCAGGTGAGTAAATTGATTTCAGGATTTCTGTTACATTCATTCAATGCACTCAAATTAATTAATACTCTCAATTTTTGAGATTTTATTCCGCATTGAAATGTGATTTTTTTTATTTTTCGTATCAGTAGGAAATTTTTTTAAAGATTTTTCAATTGGAAAACATTTCACATCTTGAACACATCGGATGATATAAAATAAAATTTCATTTTTGCTAACTATGTACAGATAAATAACGAAGATCCTACATACATACAAAATCGTTTAAGGAACGGTTGGACCACAGATTACAGATAACTTGAAGTTCAGTGTCCTGTGGGTTGGACCGACAATAAACTGCGGTACTGCTTTCTCTTCACGAAGCACCAGCAGTACGATAATTATCGTTTTCATTCGATTTTTTTTCAATGTGTTACATATGCCATAGGACATTAATGAATCGGTAATTACCCTATTTTTGGATGTTTGAGTATTGGCTAATGGAGTAGATTGTCGGGGAACTGGCCATTGGCCTGATTCACTGCGAACTTTGTTTATGGGCGATGGTTTGTTTACGAACTCGTCCACCTGCCTCACCAATCTATCGATTCGGCTTGCATCCATAAATTTATGGGTGTCTTCATACATGCTCTCGCTAGCCCGCAGAAGGGTTGTGGCCTGGGCCGATCATAGCCTTGGATACGCCTTCATGGGCTAGAACATCGGCCTCCTCATTGCCCTTGTTACCCTCATGTTTGGGTGTCCAATCTAGAGTGACCCCATTTTGGGTACTCCAAGTACCCTCACTCCTTGAGTGACAGCTTTTCACTAGTTTTGTGAAGACTTGAAAAGAGCTGAGCGCTGTGATGTGTTTTGTGACACAAGTTATGTAAATCAACATTGTTAGATTGGCTACACTGTCGCAACCTACCTGTCATATTGTAAGTCCAGAGAGATGAATAAAGGCAGTTGCACATCGACATGCGACTAGAATGTATCAAGTAGTTTCATTCAAAATATAACAAGCGCCTTAATTGCCGCCTGCCTGTTTATTTCCCCTGTACAGTGTTCGATGGCCGCTACTTCTGCCTGGAACACAGTTGCATTATCTCCGAGGC
>WOGN01003471.1:0-15221 GCA_015342105.1 Leptinotarsa texana
ATAAACAACAGTTGTTTTGTTATTTATTTATATAAAGGAAGATAGGTTAGGTGCAAAAAATGTCATATGTCACAGAATGTCGCGGAACTTGGAACATAAGTAAACAGAACTGCACGCCTCTGAAATATGTCATCTTTGTTTGTCTCATGCAGGTAACAGATTCATTGTCCTTTAATAGCTATAACCGATGTTGCCAAAAGGTGAAACAGAAACGAATCCCTTTGAATGTTGAATGCATTACTTCATTCCTCTTTTATATGTATTTAAATAATTTTTTGAAGAAAAAGGTTGAAATGATAAGTTTAAATTGCGTTGTTTTAGAGTTCTTTTATGAAAACTACTTGATTTTCGTCAGGAGGAACATTCCCCATTCGACCAAATAGACAAAAACTAGTCTGAGTCGTTGTGAAATTTTTTCTGTCTTTTCCACTACACGAACAGTTTTCATCGCGCCTTCTCCAGACGATGTTTTTTGGTCCTATGTTTTTGAACGCGATTTTGACTAACTTTAAAAGGACAGAAGTATTTGAAACCTTGTAAACTCATCAAGAATCGATGACAATACAATAATTTCATGAGTTTATGCCATCCATTATTCTAATCAGCATCGCCATAATTAAATAATTTCCTCACACAGTCTCTATGCGAGAGCAAGTGAGACAACCGTTTGCGCACGCGTATATATTTTATATTTAAATAAGTGGACTTGAAATAGCAATGCAAACAAAAAATTGGAAAATTAATAATAGTAAAAAAACCCTAAAAAACATTTTAATAGCAACACAAACTAAAAAAAATAAAGGATAATTCGAAACTCACTAAAGATTGTGTTCAAAATCAATAATAAATCATATGGCTTGATGTAACTAATGACTTTCAATCAGTCTGATATCAGAATAAAGCTATTTACAAAAAAATTAATTTTGTTGTGTACCACTTGCATACATGTATGTTTCAATGTTGTTGAATCTCATCCTGACCGGTTGGGTTGGACAAGCAAACCAATTCTTTTCATTTGTTTGAAACTCTCCGACACGCTTTCGGAACTTTGTTCGATTTTATACGTTTTATATTATTTATATAGTATGCAAAAACATGGAACAATTTGAATAAAAAAATCAAAGCGTTTCATAATATTCTACATTACTACAAACACCCATTTAATGTTCCATGAAATTTATTTCAATGTCGAGCAGTTTTTATCTATTATTCACTTGTTGAGCAGTGTATGAAATATCAAGCGGTGACAAATCCACTTGTGACAGATAATTATGGATGCGTAGCAGTCCTAAAAAAAACTGAGACACAAACAAGAGTACACCACTGGATGTAGCTATACTATGTCAAACTTTTTATCTGGCAACATCGCGTGTTCGTCATCAGCAATCAGCAATCTATTAGTAATTATCAGATTTAGGAACCATAAGGAATGCGTCTGTCAACAATTTGACATTTTTTCAAATCAAGAACGATGATACTTTTACTATAATTACAATTTTGTCCATTACTTGCGAAAGTCCATGACTTTTGGTTTTTCAATTGCTCTTGAATAATTGTTTGGCAAAACAATATTGAACATGCGATTTCGTACCATCAAAAAATTAAAACAACTTCATTCCCCTACCACAACTTATTAACGGGTACTCCATTCTCTCTAGACTACTGGGAGCTGTAAACCCCCTAGACTAATCCTAGCAACGCCAATGAGTAAAGTACTTACATCCACTTCTGTATAAATTTTGATCCCGTCAGAGGGAGTTTTGTTGAATTTTCAGGTAATTTTTTATTTTAAAATCCTTCTACACGTCGTCTAACGGATCGATGATGGATTTTTTACAGTGCATGGTCATAAATCATATCGAAATGAACGTATTCCAACAAAGCTCACTGCTTGTCATCCATTTGTTGATTCTTCCGTTACCGTCTGATTTGAAATCCCCCTACGCCCCTTCTGACGACCCGACAATGACTTTTGCGATATGAATAACAAAATACTTATTATTCCAATCGATTTGATGAATAAAAATCTGAACAACAGCGTTTGGGAGATTTTTTCAAATAAATACCTCTAGCCTCCCTACGATGACCCGACAATTACTTAACAAATAACTCATTTGTTTCTGTTTGAAGGTTGTTGACAATGTTTCGTGGTGTATTTCATCAGTTCGGACTTCCATTGTCTAATCTAATATAAATTGATTTGAAAACCCTGAAAAAAAAACAATTAGAAAATTAATAAGGTTAACCGAAAATAAAAATGTTATTAAACAAAAACTGAAATTACAAAGAATTAATATACAAGCTACAACCAAACAAATAAAATTGCAATATTAATAAATGCTGAAAAATAAAGATTAAAAATTATTATTAACAAAAATGAAAACAAATTGAAAAAAATTAAAAGATTTCAAACAAAGTTATGTCACGACGTTTCGATTGTTAGTATCCACAATCGTCTTCGGGTATCCACAATCGTATTCCTCCGAGATCTGACTATTTATATGGTCGCTCGAGTGCTTTCACCTATCCCCCCTTCACTTTTTCCGCTTCATAGATTTTTAGCGGGAGATAATCGTTTGGCGGGAATTGGTCGTTTTCCCTTGGTTACAGGTTTCCATATGTTACGTATCCCTACGCTACCTTGACTAAATGCGTTGTTGGACAAAATATACGCGGCTTCTTTGAATTTTCTTCTAAAACAGCGTTCCTCTCTGTGGATGATTTCATCTTGAGTCCACTTGATGTTATGTTGATGAGTTCAAACATGTTTTGCTATTCCGGATTTGCTGGTTTCTCCTCGCTGCATGTGTTTTTTGTGCTCAGCAATGCAAACTTTCAATGACCTCTTAGTTTCCCCTGCGAGTGCGGAGAATCATACATGTTTGGACTCATCAACATAACATCAAGGGGACTCAAGCTGAAATCATCCACAAAGAGGAACACTGGTTTAGGAGAAAATTCAAAGAAGCTGCGTATATTTTGTCCATCAACGCATTTAGTCAAGCTAGTGTAGAGAATCGTAACATATGGAAACCTCTAATCAAGGGAAAACGACCAATTTCCGCCAAACGGTCATCTCCCGCTAAAAACCAATGAAGCGGATAAAGTAAAGGAGGGATAGGTGAAAGCACTCGAGCGACCATATAAATAGTCAGATCTCAGAGGAATAAGTCCAGTTACCACCCGAAGACGATTGTGGATACTAACAATCGAAATGTCATGACATATCTTGGTTTGAAATCTTTTAATTTTTTTCAATTTGTTTCCATTTTTGTTAATAATAATTTTTAATCTTTATTTTGCAGCTTTTATTAATATTTCAATTTTATTTGTTTGGTTGTAGCTTGTATGTTTTGTAATTTCAGTTTTTGTTTAATACAGTTTGTTATTTTCGGTTAATCTTATTAATTTTCTTATTTCTTTTCAGCGTTTTCAAGTCAGTTTATATTAGATTAGACAATGGAAGTTCGAACTGATGAAATTCATTTGTTTCTGTTTAGTTAACCGTTAACCAGCTGCCGCACCCCTACGAACGACAACCCTCAGAAGACAAAACTGTGCGAGCTAAGGATTAACGAGGTCTTAACTTTTAACATGTAATTCCTAACACGGATAACACATCATTCCAATCGATTTGCTAAAGCAGAAAACGAATGACAAAGTATACCATGCAAGGCAGAATACCATGCAATCGAAACAATAATGTATATTCGTCAAATTAAACATCTGATAAGTTTCAAATGATTTGAATTTATTGCGAAATGTGTACACAGACAACACAGACTATAGACGTTTCCTGGCGCTTATGTATTTAAAACGTATTCGTCTGTCTCCGTCTCTCTCACTTAAGGTCAGCCGAATAGTGAGAGAGAGAGATGTGAAGAGCAGAATACGTTACGAATACAAGGGCGCCAGAAAACGCGCCTTCAAAATCAACGTGCCGCCACTGGGCCACTGTAAGATATTCTGTGATTTTGTGACAGAATCTATAATTTATGTTCCAGGTGCCTCTGGAAATTCACAACCATAAAAAAATACTTAGATTTTTTCGTCTATAAATATGAAACATTGAGAGCTTTCACAACGCAAATTATATTATTAGTGAGGTAAGTATATACTTCATCAATACAATTTGAACAACAATAGATTACTTTACAACAAAATAATCAACCTAGAATTCAGTTTATCTGCCCAATCAAATAAAAATGCCTACCTCTGCCGGTACTGGCGATTCATTGGTTCCAAGCAGTTGGCATTTTGCAAGAGCATTGTTTGTTTATTTCCGTGTGGACTCAATATAAACCTAATATCAGAGTAAAACCTTACCTTCGTGGAGAAAATCCAAATCAAGTTATTTTTCACAATCTTCTCACTGCAAATGTTCAATATATTACAACAACAACAAAAGAAGTTACAATCAATCACACTCACTCGCGAAACCCTCGCTTCGCACTGAAAGTGACTCGTAAAAGAATCAAAGAATATTGCTTGCTAATGCGCATACGTATCATACGCACATATATGGAGCTTTTTCTATTAATCTGTATTTTCACGGTATATAATAATTAAACACATACGGTGTTATTTTTAACTGTCTGGGAACTATGTAAACTGAAATGTTGTAAATTAGAAGGAAGATTCATTTTGCCAAAGGGAAACTGGTTGGTTATATCAAATTTGAAACATTCCAGTGGCGTAGAGGAGAATTGCTGTCTAGAGCAGTGAGTCACCTGATGTTTAACAGACTAAAAGTCTATATTCCAAATAGTAGGCATTTAATTCTCAGAAATGACTAACGTTTTTGCCTTAATCTGTCTCTTGCAGTGGCGTACGGAAATTATACTAAACAGATGAGAAAACATTAATTTTATGTGTATTGCTAGTGCTTGAAAACTATATGTACAAGTTATAATTGATTAATAATAATATTAAAAATATACAGTCCACAAATGGAGTTGCTAAGAGGAGGAAAATCTTCATTAATAATTTTATGACAAAAGGTAGTTCTTATAAAAAAATTTCTTCTTTTTTAAATAGTATTGACATAAAAAATAGCATCAGATGTACAGGGTGTTAGTAAATTAATAAAACGTCAAAATGTTTCATTAGAAAAGTAGGTACCATTATTATTTAACCCAAAGTTTTGTAAAATAATGTTTACAATCTGAAATAAGTCATGAATTAAAATTTTCAGACCAAAATTCCAACTTTTACGTTTCGAATAATCATATGGTTACGATTATTTGCAGCATTTCATAAAAAAAAATGGAAACAATTGTTTCGGACAAAGTTTGCATCTGAGTCCATATTGACTTTTGTGAAATTCTACAAATAATCAAAAAAAAACACATAAACCACTATCACCGCAAATAGTTTAAAATTACTTACAGTATTATATCATTCATTATCGTCTAATGAAAACTCGTTGGATGATATTAACTATCGGGATCGCAATTATTCAAAGTAATTATCAATGGTACAATTGGAATGTCCATTCTAGTGCATTTTTTTCATGACTCAGGTATGACATTTTCAATCGCAGTATCTAGTAGGCTTTTTACCTCATCCTCTCTAAAAGTCAGGTTTTCTCGCGCTACTTGTTTTTGTTTTAGCCCATATCAGTGTATTAATTACCTTTTATGTTTATGTAGGGAGGTATTGAACAAAAATATCATTCATTATAAAGCGTGTTTTTTATAGAGGTATAGAACTTTAAGTTGCAATAAAACAACGATGGATTACTCGATTGACATGAATTTCATTCATCCGAAAGATAATCTTGTGGCATTACATTTTAAATGTGATTTCTGGCATATGACCGCCACGGCTGGCGCGGATGTAGTCCAATCTGGACGTCGAATTTTCGATGACTTTTTCCAACATTTGTGGCCGTATATCGGCAATAACACGGCGAATGTTGTCTTCCAAATGGTCGAGCGTTTGTGGCTTATCCGCATGGACCAATGACTTTACATAGCCCCACAGAAAGTAGTCTAGCGGTGTTAAATCACAAGATCTTGCTTGGCGGATGGACTCCTCCGGGTCTTCCTCAATGCTACGCTGTACAGCAGCAAGAGCTTCTTCTGTACGCACCGTACGGCGTCGAGTTATCAATAAGAGTAAACGTGGTGCGAAAACGTTCCATGGTTAATCGAATTAACTGCTCGGATGGACGATTTTGTTGACGATAAAATGGACGTAGTGCGCGATACGTTTTCCGCACAGAACCATTATTTTCGAAATAAAATTGCACTATTTGCAAGCGTTGTTCAGGCGTGAGTCTATTCGTGATGAATTGCCAAACCAAACTAAGAATAAATCACTTGACAGCTGTTAAATCGGTCGCCACATTGTATGTAGACTTAGTTTAATCTTCTCCTTGAAGATGATCACTCGGAATTGAGACATGTATCGAGTTGTTAAACATAACGGTTTGGTGTTGAGAAAAAACTCCAGTAGTAGTCTTCATATTGAAACTGTTTTATACCAAGTAAGTAAATCTGATAGAAAGAGAAAAGTTTTACACGAGAAAAACTAATTATATTCTGATCCTCAAATACTTATACAGAGAGTTTTCAAAAGGTGATATCAAGAAAAACTGTTTTTCACTTCGGGAAAGTTGTTCGGGAAAATGAGGAAAAAAAAAACGACAACTTTCTATAAATGTTTATTGACTAATAATGTACCTTGAACGTGTACAAATGGGAAATGTCGATCTATTGGCTATCTATTGTCCAAATCAAGTGCCTAAAATTATTGCACGTTGTGGAAAAATTTGAAAAAGCAGTATATTGGCTGAAAGAGGTTCACTGATCCCAATATTGACCTGAATGAGCTCAGATCAATTGGAGAAGCACATCTATCTGGCCTAATACAATATGATTCCCATTCAAAAAATTTAATGGTTGTTAGATAAAACCTTGTTCTACTTGAAAACAAATTAAATATGTTTTTAAATTTTTGCAAGAAGTGTTGTTTGCAGTTACGTTGGGTACGTTTTTAATGGCAATCCTGTATTATAAAACACTTCATTACTAGAAATCTCATGAAAAGTTTCTGGAAATAACTGAAGAAAATAGTAACAGAAATAGTACCAGAATAACCTTATTGAAAATTCATCGACAAATGTTCTGGCACTGTTGAATTTTGCGTATTTTAGAGTAGGATGGCCCTAGGATCTAGGGGCGATCATTGAATAGTTACTAAGAGAACTGAGCAAATAGGAAGTGTTGTCTAGGTCGGATGACGTCACACGCAATTATTCTCACAGGCGCAATTTCAACTGTCCATAACTTTCTCACTTGTAGACCCACTTCGATGATTCGCTCAGTTTTGTTCTATTCCACCTAAATTTTCATATTCAGTCTATATTGAGAGAATAAGAACTCCATCATTGAAAATAGCTTCGAAGTAAGTTCAACCACACCTGAGTATTCCCAGGCAGATTCGTTACGGTTTGAATAAAACTAGTTTTCGTAGTTCTAATCTGCATTAACGGCTTTAATTGCACATTTACTCTAATCAGTGAATTGTCCTTGTGTTGCGATTTAATGAAGCAAATTGAAATATCATGACGATGATTAAGACAGATGAACGGTGTTCCACTCTCAGAATAAGTCTTAAATGAAACCAAGAAAATGTTCACTCTACATCGAAGAATATCATTGGCAACATTATTGCCTCCTACATGGTTTATTCATCCATGAATATTACTAGATTGAGTTGCGCGAATGATTTTATATTAATGAGCTGAGTTGTTACATGTCGGTTATAATTTTATGCCAATATTCTAACAGAATCGAAATTTATTGATGAAGACACAAATATAACTTGAAATGGAGAAAATGAATGAATGTACTAACACTTTTCTAGGATTCAGAGGATTACAGAGTCGCTCGACATTATTCATTCATTCATTTGTTCGCAACTTTAATCATTGTTCGGCCAAATTAGACCAAAAAATAAGAGTAAAGCTACCTAAATTCCCAACGTACTGAATATCACTCAGATTGTTTAGAATATGATTAAAAATAAAATTTTGAAAGTTCCCCGTCTTTCCCCTGTATGAAAACATTTTATTCAAGGTCAAAGGTCAAAAAAATGAATTTTTAGAGATTTTGAGCAAAACGGTAAGTTTTGTTACAAAAATACTTTCGTCAAAACATGTATCCATACTTTTTTTTCTACGAGCCACCGTTTTTGAGATGTAACTATTCAAAATATTGTAAAAGTTGCGTATAATCGTCATAATATGCATGAATACGCCACGTATATACATCTCTGTAGTTGTAATATATGTTAAAATATTTTTCTATCGGTCATTGTCACTTACACTTATGATAGAAAATATACATAAGTTGTAACTATAAGAATATCAATGTTAAAAAAAAATACTGCTGAAAATATATTAGTATAACAAGCTAATAATGATGCCGATGTATTGATAGTAATTGAAATAGCAATAGAGCTATTCAATTTGACAAATACAACTATTGTTGTTGGTGAAGATGTAGACTTACTTGTATTACTCACTGCTCGAACTCCACTCTGAAAAAACTATTTTCTTCTTAAAACCTGGAAAAGTTCAACATCAATAAAACTTTTGCAAAGTGTCAAAATCATGTACTATTTCTACACGCAATAAGATCAAGAAAAAGAAAGAAAGTTACGACTCACTACTTTTTTAACTTAAATTCCTTTTTATTTTTTCAATCTCTGATAATAGGTATCTATTATTTTGCAATAGTTTCAAATTAAACTGACCCGTGGAATAGGCTCACTGGGAAAACCACGTTAAATAAACGATTACAATTTTAATTGGAAGATAAGATTAACTTGACGCAACGTAGTAAGCCATTGTGCGTCGCGTGTACTGTAAGACGATGGGAGACGATACGCGGGGGTTAGAGAGGCGATCTAAGCAATGAAGCGCAATCGCCGATAATGCGATTCGAACGCGGGCAGACGTCATTGACGGTTGTTGCCCGCTTTTACATTACCACACAGCTACTGAAGCCAGAATTTTGAAATATTCAGGTGGGTTATTTGTATAGCGTTGAGCCTCAAGAAAGGATTTTCCGCCCCCAAGGGTGTTTTTCGAATCTTGAATTACAGTCTATCTTCACACCAAGATTGTTTGCGTGTTCTAGAAGAGCTAATTGGCCATTATCATTATGTTAGATTCAGTGAAATTTATCTGAAGACTATGGTTTGATTCTTTCTGTAATGGAATTTCAGGCCATTACCACATCCCCTGGATAAGAACTGTAATAAATCTGGGTATCGTTGGCATATCAATGCAATGATCAAGAGATTTTAGAATTGTTGAGTGTATAAAGAAAACAGAAGTGGCCCTAATATAGAGCCTTGTGTGATACCGGATTTAAGTTTTGGTGTTGTTGAACTAACATTACACACCATTTGTTTCCATTAAAATGAATATGATGCTACTGATAAGAATAAATAGTGCAGAGTAGCCAAAATCAGTTGATAATTGATATGTCAGTGACAAATACACTACTGAAGGCCAAGAATACTAATAGTGTACCGATCTCTCGATCTAATTAATTTCATCGACAATACTAAGGAGAGATATGTAAAGCTATAAACTTTTCGAAAGCCTGCTTGGATTTCGATATGTGCTTTGATTGAGCCTTTGTTAAGTGAGCATCAAATAATAATAATAATAATATATTTATTGTCATGTGTTTCCTATGAAACATCAGCAACGTCAAATACAAAGTTACAAACACATATATAAATATATGAGTAAATACTTAAAATTACATGAAAATTACAAGTAAAATGTGAAAATACATGTATCATCACTTAGAGTACGTTAATTTGTAGCTATTACAGTAGATGTTTACTTCCTTTCGTTACCATATTGCAAATGTATTAATTATTTGCAAGAAATTTGTGTAGGTATTTTTAGCGAATGTTGCAATATAATATATGTAGGCACAATGAACTATCATAATTCACAAGTTGAAATAATTGTCTGCAAGAGGTATCATTTTTCATGTTGAGCATAGTTCTTATGATTTTTTTCTGATAGATGAATGTATCCCTAGATGTTGGTGCATGATACCCAAAAATATTACGCTATAATCAATCACCGAACGGACATTAGCGAAATAAAACATTTTGATATTATTAATACTTATGTGATCCCTGCGGTACAGTATACAACAAGCTGACATTAATTTACCCATTACTAATCAGTCCAACGCAATTCTTTATCTATCATAATCCTTAAAAATTTGGAAGAAAATGTATCATCCATTTCGGAATTGTCTATTTAATGAAATGAATGAAAACACTTTTATCTAATTATCACCAGTTAATATCAGTTTATACTTATTTGTATTTATTTATTTATACACTGTTCTACAGGTTACGCCCAACTACATAACAGGGATATAAGTCAAATCACAATACAATCTGTTCAAAACTGTTTTTCCGTTAATAAACTGTCGCTCCCTTACGAAAGACAACTCTCAGAAGTTGAGAAACTTATGCGAGCTAAGGACTAATGAGGTCTTACCTTTTAACGTGTGATTCCTAACACGTTACAACAATTACAATAAGTTACAAGACAAAAACAATACATATATAATTAGATGAAGTAAAAAAACCTAATCTCAAAATGGAACAGTGAAAAATATCGAGCTGATAACTTTCATAATTGCATTTGACACACATGTTATGCAGAGGTGAATGTTTCAGGATATTTGTACATGGTGTTAACAGATAAAAGGATTAACCACTGTATAGAGGTTGCTCTAAGTACATTCAAGTTCAGTTTTTGCAGAATATTTGGGTCAATAATTGAATTAATAATCAGTTTAAACAGAAAAATTGTGGAGTGACCATCACGACGGCAACTCAAGCTATTTATAGCATGTCTAGATAACAATGCATCATGGGTAAGTGGAATTGGTGGATAAATATTATCTGATTTATAGGAGAGAAGTTTCAGGAAACGACGTTGTACAGATAAAACTTTCCCTGTATACATCTAATGAGATGGATTCCAGTTAATGGATGTATATCCTAATTTTGATCTGACGGAAGCATAGTATAAGGTTTTCGGTGCAGATGGATCCGAGAAATCTCTGGAGATTCGTGCAATAAACCCATACATTCTGTTTGCAGCAGACAGAATGGCTTCAATGTGTGGTACGAAGAGGAGTTTTATGTCGAAGGTAACACCTAGATCGGTGAATGTGAGAGTCCGTTGAAGTGGAATGTCGTTTATTAAATACTGATATGAAAATGAACGATTTTTTAGAGTGTACTTCATTATATTATATTCACTCGCGTTTGAAGAAAAATTATTACGAAAACACCATTGCTCAACACGTTTTAGGTTGAGGGAGAGTTGAAGACATCACTCGATGCCATTGATCTCACAATATAATTTCAGGTCATTCGCGTATATCAAACAGTTGATGTCAATGACGTCAACTATGTCGTTTATGAAGGCGTTAAAGAGAAGTGTACCTAGATTGCTTCCTTGTGGAACACGCGAGGTAGCTGCATATTCCACTGACTTGAGGCCATTGAATATAATATACTGACGCCTGTCAGTGAAGTATGATATGAAAAGTTGGATCAGGGTCATATCAAAGCTGTACTTGTACAATTTCGATAGCAGTAATCCGTGATCAAGTCTGTCAAACGCCTTAGAGAAATCCATATATATGACATTAGTTTGGGACCGATTTCGGGATCAACCCCATTATCAATTTTTTTATTTGACAATGAAACCAGTCGTATAAATTAAAATTATCTAGTGGTAATTATACAGAAGTGTTTTTATTCATTTCAATAAAGTGATGAATTACCACAAAATAAAAAAATAAACAAGTCATCAATCAAACATATTGGAATTGTCTATATTGATATGTAGTGGGGCTTCCATACCGTTTCTGAAATTTATATAATTGGTTTCATTATTATTGATTAGAGGATAGTTCTTTTCACACCACTCAACAACTCGAGACACTGTTACATTAGATGTTTCATTTAAAGTATAAATATTCCTCTCTGACAGAACAACTCAGATGTCGTCAGCGAACAGAAAAACTGAGCTGATGTTTATTTCGGTACTTATGTCGTTGATAAATATCAAGAAAATAATTGGACCGAGTATAGAGCCCTGAGGCACTTCTATGACAGTTTGTACTTTTTCGGAGTGATATAATGAAGAATTCAACTTTTTTTATATGAGATACCGACTATTTGGCTTTTCTTTTAACACCATAGCGCTCTAGTGTGTACCAATGATCAATGAGGTCAAAAGCTTTCGTTAGACAAAATAAAAGCCAGTTGCTCTATAGCCTTTATCGAGTTGATCAATTATATGGTTAATACTTTTGTCACACAAGTCTGAAGAAGACTTCAGAAACTTAGCTTTCTTGGTAAAGCGATAACTGGTAAACTGAGAATCCTATTTCCATTCGCTCACGAAACAGTTGCAGGTAATATGTGCTGCGCAAAACCGTGCATAATTGGTAATAACCTTTTGTATTTTAACTCCAACGCGATCGTTCACAGTTTTTTATGGCGCCGCATAAAAGTATACATCATTAAAAAAAAAGTATCCATAAAGAACGTAAAATCACACTGCGTTAGGCTCCCCTCGATCAACTAAAAGCGTTATCTTGTGATCTCCTCGTGGCGAATACGAGTAAAGTGGAGTGTAATTTCAGCGTTTAGATCTTCAAGATAAAAATCGACGCCTCATGCCACTATAGCCACACATCAAACATAAGTAGCTTAGCGTCAACATACCATGGACCATCAACCGAAAATATTTTTTGTTCAGGGTGACGCGGATTATCAATGGCAACTTCTTTTTGTCTCACAAAATGGAAAGAGGAACAAGTTTGTTGTTAAATATTTCTATAATGGAGAACTTGACATTTGAATATACTTTAAAAGACATTTTCGTGGATGGTAATCTGAAAAGTTCACCTAAAAAGTTACTGCATAGTATGAACCACTGAAGAGTCCAGTAGTTGCCTAAAAACTGAATAGTCAATGAAAAAAATTGCATTTCTATACGTAGCTTTGTTTAGATGGTCAACATTTCGAAAAATAACGATTCATTCCCACAGAGCCATTTGAAATACACTTATTACCTGCTGAAAGAATATATGCTGGAAAAATATATTCATTGAGTATCCATCATTTCTTTCCTTTGTGAAAATTTGTTTCACATCAGAGAAGGTTGAACATCCAAAACACAGTAGAAAATATTGATATTCAATATTGAATAATCTGGTTTAGTAATCCAATAATATTTTTCAAGAAGAGTTAGTTGGGTAACATGTAACTGAATTCTTCATCAGGGCTCTAAAAGGAATACATTTATTGAAGAGATTACGTTGTATTTTATTCAACTATTGGTCAGCGTTAGTTTTATCAAATAATTCTGTAGCTTTATTGATCAAAATGGATTTGGAATATTAAAAACTCCATATATTGTTCTCAGCTCTTCAGTTATTTAACCATAATCCTGAGAGACTTGATTTATCATCGTTTTTGCTGTGATTTCAATTTTATCATATTCCATTTTTCGAATTTGAAATAAGGACTCACCCAAAAGCATGGGCAAAACAATAGCAGAATCAATACTACTGATCGCTCTGTATTGAATGATTCCGTACTTGACTTGTGTTTGTAAATCTTTTGCTGGAAAAATCTTTACATTGTAATAAATGTTCCAGAGGTAGTGAAAACGTATGTGAATTCCAGGAACTTCAACTAGCGTTTCCCAATATGACTAATAACTAGTCCGTGCAAAGCTTATTGTTAAATCATCTGAAAATGGAACTTTCAACAGGTGATGATCGACTGTATTGCCAATCATGCGCCAAACTAACTGACTGT
Source organism: Leptinotarsa texana (assembly GCA_015342105.1). Lineage (NCBI taxonomy): Eukaryota > Metazoa > Arthropoda > Insecta > Coleoptera > Chrysomelidae > Leptinotarsa > Leptinotarsa texana. The sequence continues at coordinate 13,900 of WOGN01003471.1, forward strand.
TATAAGAAAACAAGTATATCTGAGGCACCAGTCAATCTAATTATAACACTGATGATCTTCAAACAAGACTCAACCTCTGACGGAAGCAAAAAGCTCGTTCAAAATTGATGAACAGTTCAATCTAGCAGACCACTGTTATAATCTTCATGCAGTCATTGTTCACTGTGGTTCTGGCGTTGAATCTGGTCATTATTACGCTTTGGTCAAAGACGAAACGGACTGGTTTAAATTGGACGATAGTCATGTCACTTACTGTTCTCGCGATGTATTGAATTTATTAGAGCCTCTGTAGACACCCTATATTTTGTTTTATGAGAAAGAGGACATTGGCAGATCAGGATCTTCAGATGATGTGGTGCTGCAGGTTTTTCCGGGTTTTCCTGTAGCTGAAAAAGCAAATGCGCCAGTGGAATCAATGAAGTCGACCGGAGCGCCAATTGATTTTTGTTGTTGTTTTATAATTTCATTATTTGTGTTTTGGAAGTGTTATCACAGAACGTTTTTGTAATAAAGACTTTTTTAAATTTGTATATACCCAAATAGTCAAAACGTAATAACTATTCTAACTTGAAATAATAAATAATAAATAAAATAATAAATTCTAACATAAAAATAGTCATTAAGTTTTTAGAATACTCGTCAACCAAGTACTAGTTCGCAGCTTTTTTCCGCTACCTTCTTTAACACATTTACTGCTGAATTGAGATGCGGGAAATAAGCTTCCTTTATCCCCCACAATCAGGGCAATCTACCCCGAACAGATCCACTCAATCTCCGCTTTTATTCCGCACAAAAGTGAGATAATGCGTTATTGGCTGCACAAAGAACGACACCACTTGTGCCACTCAAAAAGTTTGCGTAGGAAGATGTAGTGGAATATTTACAGTGGTCCATAAAAACTGTATTCGCAATTGGCTCCTAAACATTTACTAATGAAGATTCTCTACGAGATAAGAAATGGAGTCGTTTCATTATCTATATTTGGTTATTATAAAATATCTTAAAACTTCTGAAGTTCAAAGGTTGCGGTTTGAGATTATACAGGGTGTACATAAGTACGTTAAAATATTCAAGTGACGTATTCTTGAGACAATTTTAAGAAAAAAAGTCTATTCAAACTTGTGTCCGACAATGTTTCGTTTCGGAGGTACGGGGTGTTGAAATTTAATTTTTTTGTTCGCTTTTTGAAAATAACTCTTGCAAAAAATGAGTTACTTGCACGAAATTCAATACCCGGGGTCTTTTTGACGTGGAAAATCACAATTTCGTATTAATTTTCATGTAACATCTAGAGAGCGCTGCGAACGCTGTCTCTATATATA
>WOGN01003472.1:4819-15219 GCA_015342105.1 Leptinotarsa texana
AAAGCGTAATAATGACCAGATTCAACGCCAGAACCACAGTGAACATTGACTCGATGAAGATTATAATAGTGGTCTGCTAGATTGAAGTGTTCATCTATTTCGAACTTTCGCAAGTTTTTAGTGCTTCCGTCACAGTGAACATTGACTCGATGAAGATTATAATAGTGGTCTGCTAGATTGAAGTGTTCATCTATTTCGAACCTTCGCAAGTTTTTAGTGCTTCCGTCAGAGGTTGAGTCATGTTTGAAGATCATCAGTGTTATAATTATATCGACTGGTGCCTCAGTTATACTTGTTTTTTTATAACATTCAGTTAGTTTGGCGCATGTTTGACAATACAGTAGATCATCACCTGTTAAAAGTTCCATTTTCAGATGATTTAACAATAACGTCTGCACGGACTGATTATTAGTCATATTAGGAAACGCTAGTTGAAGTTCCAGAAATTCACATTTCACGTTTTTGCTACCTCTTGAACATTTACTACAAAGTAAACAAGTGAGGAATTTTCCAGCAAAAGATTTACAAACACAAGACGAGATAGATTGTAAGGAATCATTAATTCAATCCAGAGCGGTCAGGAGTATTTAGTTTGCTATTGTTTTGCTCACGAAGAGTATTCAACAAGAACCCTATGAATTTGGAACAATTCTATTGTTATTCTAATGAATATCTAGTGGACTTCAAAAACTCCAGGCAATCGGTTGGAGGAAAATATGATTCATTCTTAAGAAACTGCAGTTGCATGAATAGGTGTTTGAGTTTGGTGAATAAGTAGGAAACATTCTCGTTCTCGTTCATCATTAAAACCTCGTTCTTGAAATTGTTCGTCATGAATAGCACTTGTAGTAAAATGCTATTCGTGTAGCAAGTGTTTCCTAAATTATCTTATTCAATTTTCTTCTCAAGATTTTCAGGACAACTCTATACTAATTCGTAAGAAAGAACATGTTTTAAAGAATCTGCATAAGAACCATTTCTCAAGCTGCAATCGATTCTTCCAAGTGATGAACGATTTCGTAGAGGGATCGATTCGACTCTTGCTTCATGAAACTCTTCCAATGAAAGGGAACCAGAACCACCAGGACTGTAACTCATATTTGGAGGGCAAGAATGACCGAAGTCCATTGACCGCACTGAAAAAGAAGAAGGTGGATCAATCACTTGCGAATTAACCTTGATTGGAGACTGATCAATATCCTTGTTACGTACTGAAATAAGGGCAATGCATGATCTCATCAAAATTATCTGTAATTTACCATCGATAACCAAATCAATAATGATTTCAACCTAGCAACAAATTAACAAATTAATTCCGAACAAATTTCATAGAATTCCTAAATTGAATTCCTGAAAAATAATCTTATGTTACGCTTTATTTTTACCAGGAACCACATGAAATGACAATTTAAATGTATGTATATCTTTCGAGAACAGAAATAATTCATGATATTTTGGTGGAAAATAATATGGAAAATATGTTGAAAAATCTTGTATTGGAGGTGATAAGGCAACTCAAAGACGGCAAATAAAATATAGCAAAACAAATCTGTTCCTCTAGGGAGTCCCGATCCTTCTCTGTCAAAAATCAAAAACTTCCGAAATAGATGATTTAAAAAATCATTGTTATGACGTAATGTAGATCAACAAAAAATTTATGTATTTCAAATTGTCACTGATATGAATACTACGTCCGTATCTGTGGATAATAGTTTCAACTCGATTGTACTTATTGGAAAATGCGCATATTTATATTACGGGTAGATAAGAGGTGCCAAGACGGTTCTAATTGAGCTATACTCAATGGGTCTCGGATTATTTATCAACATACACGATTTTTTTCATCTACATATCTTTGGAACTACAAAGTAACCTTTCTCCATAGACATTACATATATTCTTCGTCCAATAAAGCGATGAATGAAATTCAAATAAAAATTGAAATCCTGGTACAAGTGCAGAACAAATTATAAAATATCAAACACTTCAAAATGATACCCTGTATATGGTAATTTTTAAATTTTGTTTGATCTCTGAAAAGAAAAGGAAAAATTAAGTTACATTAAATATTTTCGGTATGTACCTAAATTTTTCTAAAATGAGGTGTACAATTTTAAATAATTATTCAATAATTGGAGAATATTTTCAATTGTTACTTGATGAAAATCCATATTGAAACTAATAAATATAGTTTACTATAGGATTTTCACTATTAAGGGTTTTACAAAACCGCAACACGTGTTTCGTTATACAATAGCTTTCTCAAGCATAAACTAAAAGTTACTTCTAAAATACAACCATTTTATACTCTAACCTATTACCACTGGTATTTCTAATTTCTGATGAATGAATCTACCTGAAAAGGTAAGGTATGAATTCATTAACTATAATAATACATTTTTCGAAAGTACCGTAAATATACCTCGATAACTATTTTTACCTGGAAATGTACAGATTCAATAATGGCGACTTATTCAATTCAGTGTGATCGTAAATAAGATATTGAAAGTTTTTGAATTTGTTTATCTCCATACTCTTCAACAGGTTAAGGTTCAAACCTTCCTTCTGGAAATGGAGGGGCTTGTAATCATGATTGAACTCATATCCCTCTGTGATTAAATGAGCGGCATATGTGGAATTTATTTTTCCATTTTGGAAACAATATTTATGTTCTTTTATGCTTGCTTTGAAAGTTCTTCCAGATTGACCTATATAAAAAATCGGACATGACCCACATGATAATTTGTACACTCCCGATTTTTCTGAAACTGAACTTTAATCTTTGTTATTCTTAATAAGCATGTCCAAGTTGTTCTTAGATTTGGAAGGAATATTTAGGCCTTTGTTGTGTATAAAATCTGAAATATTTGTATTGGGTTGGCCTAAGTAGGTTAAGGTTCTATGACTTTTATCTTCTTCTCTTCAAATCGGGTAAACTTCTTTCAAAGCTTGAGTGACTTTTTTGTTAATAAAGAATGTAATAGACTGCTGTCGTTATCATTGTTGATGGCTATTTGTAATATTATGTTCACTTCTTTGTTGAAATTCGCCCCTGACAAGGGCACATTTATCAATCTGTGGATCATACTGTTGAAAGGTGCTACTTGTGCTGATACGTGTGGGTGGACGAATTAAAAAATGATAATATCTGTATGTGCCAGTTTACAATACGTTGAAAAATCATGTTTGTTGTTAACTTTTTTATCGTCAAGTCCAAAAAATTTATAGAGTCGTCCTTTTCCATCTCCATTGTGAATGCGATAGAAGGCTGGAGAGAATTGATGAAATTCAAAAAGTTAGTCAACTGTCTGTTGATTCCTGTGGAACATACCAGGATATCATCCACATATCTATACCAATACACGAAACTTCTTACCAGTGGGTCTATTTTTCTCTTCAAATAGTCAGAATAGGAGTGGGTTTCCTATTTACCTTAAAACGATGATCAAAAAGTTTCATTGAATTGGAAGTAATTCTAAGCAAGTCTAATGAACGATCAAACTGAATTGAATAACTCATCATTATTGAATCCGTTCATACCCAGGTAAAAACAGTTAGGTATATTTACAGTACTTTCGAAAAGTGTATTGATATAGTTGATGAATTCATACCTGACCTTTTCAGTTAGATTCACTCATTAGAAATTAGGAATAGGTTAGACATTGAAATGGTTTTAATCAAGAAGTAACTTTTAGTTACTCCTTGAGAAAGCTAAACACGTGTCGCGGTTTTTGTGGAACCATTTATAGTGAAAATCATACAATAAACTGAATTTATTAGTTTGAATATTTTTAAGTTGTAAACGATAAAAGTATCAACCTTTTTATCATTCTCAATTTATGGATCCTAATCTTGGTGCAAAACGTATTCAGGAGAAAATTCAATAGATAACCTACGAACACTCTGAAATTTAGATGTTTGTGGAAATGGTCCAAACATAGTAGACGACTGGGTCAAAGTCAAGCGATCTTATAGGTCAGCTATGAGGTCAACCCCTGCCTCTTCTGAAAGTTCTGATTGCAAAAATCGTTCATTATTAGCCTGTAATGATGCGAGGTCCTAGGTATCAACATCAATACCTGCATCATCAAGCAAAACGACTGAATCTGCAAGAAGTTCAGATAAACTGGTGATTTTTTATCGCATTTGCAGAAGGAAAATAAAATAGATTCATTAAGCTCTCGATGTAGGTCATACTATTACGATTTTCCTGAGCTGAAATGCATCGCTCATCCGTATTCATCAGGTTTCCATTGAAGCCCTACCAATGCGCCCAGCCGCGTTAAACACAATACGAGTATATGCATAGGCGTCGGTAGAGAAGTGGAATCGGTGATCGTTCCCAATAATGTAACAACTTTGTTACCAGATGTCGGTAGCAAAGTAAGTGGGCTTAGTCGTTTTTCATGAAATGGAGGAGTTGTCTCTAGATGTCAACTTTTTCGTGGGAAACTGAAATTTCAAAATCGACAATTTTTACTACTATTCAGTAGGGTAGGATTTGCACAGATGATGGCTCTACTCGAACAGTAAACAACTATTAACTGGGTGTGTTCTTTTGTTTCTTGTATTTTGAGGTATTTAATTGTAAATTTGTAAGAGAAAGCGATGAATTGATATAATGAATTAACACCAGGACTGAAAGGTTCCGAGCCTAACATAGAAAACGCGTTTTTTGTTTTAAATTGGTTTTATTCATCAACGTAATGACTATCAAAAGCCACACAATCATTCCAGCGCTGGTCTAATATTTCAATACCAATTTTGTAAAACGATTTATCTTTAGCCTCAAAATAGGCCTCACTTTTAGCAATAACTTCTTCATTCGAGCAGAATTTTCCACTGGTGAGCATTTTTTGAAGTCTGCTAATAACTAGTAGTCGCTGGGAGCCTAATTTGGTGAATATGATATATGCGAGAACAATTCAAAGCCCATTTCTTACAATTTTGCCATGATTCGTGACACTCTGCATTGTCTTGATGAAACAGTACTTTTTTTTCAATGTTTTTCCACAATGTCGGCCTTCAAACGCAACAACATGGTATTTCCCTTCTCAAGATAGTCGATGGATAGTACACCACGCACATCCGAAAATACCGAGGCCATAACCTTTCCAGCCGATTGTTGTGCTTTCAGGCGATTTGAAAGGTTCACCAGTTGCTTTCCACTCAGATGAAGATCGTTTTGATTCCGGAGTGAAGTCATGGACCCATGTTTGATGCATTGTCACATATTGATGCAAAAATTCCGTTTTGTTATGTTTAAACACTGTTCAGAATAATCAAGACGTTCTTATTTTGGTCAACAGTGAGCTCGCGCGGTAACCACTTTGAATAGAGCTTTCTCATAGTCAAATACTCATGCCATATAAAGCCAACACGTACTTTCGATTCCTCTACAATGTCAGCTAACTCACGCAACTTCACTTTTCGATCATTCAAAACGTGTGGATTTTTTATGTCTTCTGGTGTTAATTACTGCCTTATTTGGACGTCTACTGCGTTCTGCATCATCGGTGTCTCTACGACCACGTTTGAAGTCAGAAAACCAACGTTTAATTGTTATTTCTCATGAAGAGAAGTCCTTATAACACTTTCAAGCCTTTGCTCCACCTGAACAGTATTTTTCTCATTAAGAAGCAGTGTGAAATTAAACCACAAAATTATTTTCGATTCATTGTGTGGAAAATAACAAAAGTAGTGTCACTCTCAACACATTAACTCACAAACTTATGAATATCATGAAATTTGAACAGCTCTGAAAAAGTGGAGAATGAAATAAGGCTAGCGCCATTTATGTGTTAGCCCTAAGCCTTTTCAGCCAATTTACTACTTTCGCTAACGGGTGGCACACGAAGCCACAACAATTCATGAAAAATTCTGTCAGGCCTTCGTTTTTTGTTTCATCATCAGACTCAGTTCTGATATTTCGAATGGATTTCATATCTGGACGGAGAAATGTCCTATAGTAAAGGTGTTGGATTATATCCAACAGGTGTCAGTGCAGGAATCTTCACAGAAGTACTTCCTGCATATGCTGTTGGCGATACACTGACTGCTCTGACACCTCTGACGCCCTTCGTGTCCCTAATTTCCCTGGTGTTGGCAAAACACTTTCCCAACGCCAGAACAAAATTATGGTTTCGCGACGCGCGTTTCGCTAAATAAGCGTCCTCAGGAGATCATTATGAAGTTATAAAGAAAGAAAGAAATTTTCTACCAAGTGATGATTAAAAAAAAAAGATAGATTCAATCAAGGTTTCTTATGGTTAGATGAAAATCACACTGGAGAAACCGCCGATGTATATGAATCAGTTGCAGAATTTATATTCTTTTTCGATCATCACTTGGTGGATGCATTATGTATTATCATTTTTATGACTGAAGATGCTACAAATTTAATTTGATCGAAAATAGACATTATGATTCTCAATTTCTCTCGTTTGGTTGGTACTTTCAATCCAGTTGATATTTCGTTAGAAATTTTTGTAAAGTTTAGAGAAAATATAAATTAGTCAGTTTCCGGAAACCAGACTAATCTGTTGTTTTCTCTTTCACAAAATTTGAAGATCAATGATGCCTGAAAATTTTTCACATTATTTGCGTTCATTAGAAAAACTATATTTTTTGAAAAGCAGTTTTTGCATTTTTTTTTTGGGTACTTTACGCTACACATTCTGAACTATGATCGGAACTCAATCACTAGAATCCATCCGATTAATCAGTATCAGATTATTTAGCATTGTTTATTTTTCAGATGGAAAGTTTGAATACTCTAAAATTTTGAAAAATATGTTATTCAAGAAAAAACAACGATAAAAATAAAAACTAATTGGCGCTCCGGGGATACTTCATTGATTCCAGTGGCGCATTTGCTTTTTCAGCTGCAAGAAAAACCCGAAAAAATCTACAACACCACATCATCTGAAGATCTAGATCTGCCAATATCCTCTCTCTCATAAAACAAAATGTACGGTGTCTTCAGAGGCTCCAATAGATTCAATACATCGCCAGAACACCCAGTGTTATGTATATTATAATAGTGGTCTGCTGGATTGAGATGTTCATCTATTTCGAACTTTCGAAAGAGTTTCTTGCTTCCGTCAGCGGTTGAGTCTTGTTTGAAGATCATCTGTGTTAATATTAAATTGACTGGTGCCTCAGCTATACTTGTTTCAACAGTCAGTTAGTTTGGTGCATGTTTGGTAATACAATCGATCATCACCTGTTAAAGATTCCACTTTCAGATGATTTAACAATAATCTTTGGACGGACTGGTTATTAGTCATATCAGGAAACGCTAGATGAAGTTCCAGAAATTCACATAAGTTTTCGGTACTTCTTGAATATTTACCACAGAGTAAACAGAGTTTCACACACAGAAATTCACATGAGTTTTCGCTACCTAAAATAGCAAGAAACATTAGAAAGGTTTTCAATTCAAAGAATAGCCTTCTCCTTCAAACGAGATATGTCATTCTACCTAACGATTAGTGCAAAAATTGCAAACACTACTAATTGGAAGGAAGTACTGTGCCTCTAAAGAGAGTTTCAGATTCAACTGCTCCGTGGTGAACATAAAAATGATATATTGTTGCACATACAACTGATATTTTCTCAGTAGTTATCAAATCAAATCAATAAAATCAAAATGTATTCAATTCAGATTAATATAAAATATAAACCGTTACAACTTACATCTATGAAGGATCGTGGCTGTCTAAGCCAAGCTTGTGTTACAGCCACGAATCCAATACAAACAATACATTTACAAACTAAGATGAACCTACTAAATAGTTCTGGGAAGTCCTAGAAGGACGACCAAAATGATGAGCAGCCTTTTAGCATAACTAGAGCATCAAATACGAATACGAATCTCAAGTTTTTCCAATCATTCACGGTCTCCAAGTAACACTTTATTGTGAGATCTTCACTCAGCAGTTCACAAAACTGCAACACGTCTTTCACCATACAACAGCTTCTTCCCTGCTGGGAAAGTGTTTCCGATAGATTCATTTTACGCCAGTGGTTCCAGAATGGACTATCGAATTTTCCTAATAGTACCCATACTTTCCATTTTTACGAAATCATACTATCCTTACTATTATAAAATAACACCAAAATGGTGGTGACTATCAGTTATAATTTCAAAGTTTCAGCAATGACCTAGAAAACATTGAATCATTGGTAATTCGAAATGAAAATTTAATTTTACTTTGTTCAAATGTGATTTTTTTCATATCGATGAGAAATTTCGTATCTTACTGTACTTTTAGGAACCTTATATTATACAATAAATGATACTTCGTAAGAATCATAACAAAAAAAGCGAAGGAAATTCAGCTCTAGAAATCTTTAAAAATATTTAAGCCAGTTCGACCAGAATGTTTATGGAAACATTAACAAATTCATAATTCAAAAATTACAAAAAAAATTACTGGTGATTCAGATAGGTGTTGAGGTTTATTTTCAATAGACATCAGTTTTTTGCATGACCTATGTACGTGTATATCTATGCAAAGAATTTATTTTGAAATTAATTGCTTTTTTATTTTATTTTTTTTTTGGAATCTGTATTCCTGTTCGGAATATTTGGCATGAAAATTTTGGTAGCGCCAGCGAGAACAAATTGCAAATTTACGACTACCTTTTTTACTTTGTTTAATTCATCTCTGTATGCATGAGTACCTTCATGCCAAAACACCTGCGCACGCCCATGCTTACACATGACGCCCATCTCTGTCTGGAAGAGGGCAGAGTTAGGAATACACAACACATGTGATTGATAATAATAGCACTACGCTCTCATTATAGCTCCTACGAACACCGCGTTGGCCCTGCCATGGCCACAGTTTTCAGAAATTTTCAGAAATCAGGTGATCGGTGAAAAGTGCGAGTGCAGTGAGTGACAAGTGAGAGTTGTTCTTGGATCAGGAATAGGCGAACTGGATATTGAAGTAATTTTTTGTTTCTTTCGAATTTCTAGTGTGCGGATAAAAAGTTGTTTATTTTTGTTTTATTATTGATTCCGGTGCCAAGACTCAGCTACTAATATTGAGTTTTCCAAATGTGTTGAGGTTATTTTTGTATGATATTGATATTTATATGCTGAAGCGGTAATAGTGTACTCTTTGAAATGAACAAAAATAATATTTTTCAAAAATTGTATTTCAAGAAAAAATATTTTATAATGGGGTGTTTCCCTGCGATGATAGTATTCTTACGATAGCTGCCTCTGAACTAAATTTATTTCGTAATTCATATATAATGAGGGTTCTCAAATTTGAAACGTAAAAATTTATGTTCTTTTTTTGATATGGCTCAGAACACTTCATTTCAAAGACGTGGTATTCGAATATTTTCTCTGAAAATTATATTCACTTTTATAACCTTATTTTGTAACTTATTTGGCAATTTCACTCTATGAACTCCCTGACACATTACAAATATCCGCTGAAAAATAATTGAAAAAGTTATGATCATACTATTTCGCTGACCATTAAATAAAACATCAATATATTTTCTTTTGGGAGTGAATATCATTGAACCTCTACAGTAAAATTAAAAATGATAAATATAAAATCAAAATATTCGCGTTATTGTTCGAAAATAGGTTGAAAATGAATGTAATCTGAAAAACAATCATATTTTATTCCGAATTACATGAAGACATTTTGATTGTATTTGTTAATAATCATCTTGTAAATAACATATTTCAGCTGAGTCCAAATGATATTTAAAATGTAGATGTGCAGAAAGATTTAACCGAATATTGTTCTGGTGTGAATAGTGTTGAAAATGATTGAAACATAAGGGAAGGTGACTTCAACAATACAGGGATGCGCAAAAGTCCGGAATAAAATTAATATCTTTTCAACCAGTATTTTAGGAAAAAAACGATGAAACACGTCAGTTGATTTCACGTTGTACGAATTTTTTTGGCAATAAAATGAATTTTTTTGTCAACCACTCAGCTGCAACCCTCCCAACTTTTTTTTCAAATGCAAACCTATGTCGTGTATGGGCTCATTGAAAAGCTCGTAAAAATGAATTCTGATCATACCCTTTATTTATTTGTGGTTACAACGAAATGAAATACAAATAACTAAGTTGTGCTATCTACGGGTGAATTAACGTAACAGATGCTGAAATTGGCCTCCACCCTCTACTTGGCAGGATCCTAAGCGATGGTAAAACCCGTCTACGGAATTCCGAATGGCCTCAGTCGGTATGTTATGTGATTCCACTCTAATTCTGCTTTTTAGATCTTCAATAATTGCCGGCCTATTTTGATAAACCTTGTCTTCCATATATCCCCAATAAAAATGATCTAATGGCGTTAAGTCTGGGGATCTTCGCGGCCATTCAATGGTACCACTTCGTCCAATCCAGCGTCCTGC
>WOGN01003473.1:1090-15219 GCA_015342105.1 Leptinotarsa texana
ATTCATATCAAAATTTGACACATGCCAAATTTTTACATAAATAAAGCCAGTCTGATCAGAAACACGCTCCACTCTACTTGATATTCCGATGTATTCAACAAATTGTTAGAAAATTACCAATGCCAAAATTAAAATTGTTAATATATCAATGTTAGTAATGGAAACATTTCTATATATACCTCGGCTGAGAAACCTATTATTTACCTCGCACATTATATCCCTCGGCGCTACCCGCCTCAGGCTCGGTAAATAATAGCTCACTTCTCACCCTAGGCATATAATATACTATTAACATGCTACTTTGCAAACCTTGGTTCAATAAAAATTGCGAGCAAGCTTTCGCAGTGCCAAAAACCGAACTAGGTTTGTTAATGCTCGCAATAGCTGCAAAAATAGGATAAATGAAAGCAAAGAACTCCACAATCAGAGGATTAGGGATAAACTTGTCAATCCCAACGGGTCTGGATCCTTTCGATCGGTAGCTAAAGCTGTTAATCAGAACTTCACAAAATCCACAATGATATCAAAAACCATACCTTTGTTTGAAGGTGGTTGACAATGTTTTGTGGTGTGTTTCATCAGTTCGGACTTCCATTGTCTAATCTAATATAAATTGATTTGAAAACCCTGAAATTAATTTTGTAATTGTTTTTCAGGGTTTTCAAATCAATTTATATTAGATTAGACCGAAGTCCGAACTGATGAAACAAAAACCACACCCTCAAATATTTGGAAGGCTTCAACAGCTTGAGCGATTATCAATATGGCTTTCGGAAACAGCAGATCAGCAAAAAAGATCTCTTGTATGGCACTCATATTCATGAAATATGCAGAATGAAGAGCTGATATTTGACAATGTGTGGCATCAGGGTTTCCTGGCCCTGGCTTGTCGGATCCTTTCTGTGTATGGCTCTTCAGCTTTCTAAAAGTAACCGTCGATGGATATCTCTCGATTACTTTCATCAACAACGCTGGTCTTCTCCAGGGATCCATTTTGTCACCCGAACCAGAAAACTGTACACACCTCAGCAACTTTTGATGTTTCATAAAGCTCAGATCAGACCTTCTTTGGAGTATTGTTCTCATGTATGGAGCTCTACTCTGAAGTTGCTGGATTCTATTCAGAGGAGGATTGGAGACGCTAACATCACGTGCAACCTTGATAGCCTGGAACATCATATAAAGGTTGGAGATTTGTACCTCTTCTTTAGATACGGGAGGTATCCAAGTGACTTGGCACATTTGATTCTTCTAAGAGCGATACATATCAGAAATACACAACGGAGTGTCACTGCTCATCGTTTTGAGGTTCAATTCAGTACATCTCGAACTTCACTCTTTAAGAACTGTTTCATCTAGAGAACTGCATTTATGTGGGATAAACTTTCTGACATTGTTTTTCCGAATAGATTGAATTTCCAGCGAATCAAATTCAATGTGAATCGCTTCTTCCGCACAGCCACCGCTCGGAGAGCGCCACAAGGATTTTCCTGTAGTGCTTGTGCTTTGTCCTTGAAAAAAAAATTAATCAGACGAGTATAGAAGGCAATATCAAAATGGAAATGAATAAAATATTTCAATATATAATGTCATCTTGGGAATCTCACCACTCTCATACATTTTGTTTTCAATTCATATTCCAGAGTAACAGGAAAAATATGTCTGAGTACATGAAAATTTTGTCAGTTGTCCTTGGAACTGAAATGTTTCCCAGGTACATCATTCAGGAAAAGACTTAGAGCATACATTTCGCTATCGCGTGTCTGAAACTGTAGTAAATGTCTCGTCGGCCTATTATACACTAGACTTGCCACGCCACGAACTGGAGAAATTCTTCTGTCTACTCAGCTGACATGAAGATGACAACTACAGTTTCTGATGTTGAAACCGGGGATTCCTGCCGACATTAAACGGTTGACGTGCAAGAAGAATCGCCTTCTCTCTACATGAATTATGTGGATAGTTTGACATTCCGAAATACTTCCGTGTCAGCATAGTTCCAACGTTCAATTTATATTTCCCGACCGCCTTCTGGATAAACTTTCAGTTAGGGCGTTATGTAAGTATTGAAACACTGATGAATAATAAATCTGGAGGCATTGACAAGTCTTTAATTTTTGAAGGGAAGACAAGCACTGGTGGTATACCTCATTAAGAAGTTTGTTGAATAAATTATTGAGGCGAGAAAACTTTTTTGTTGACTGTCATACTCGAACAACGAATGCAGTATAAGCAAAGAGAAATATAAAAACAGTGACTATACAACCACAGCTTGAAAATTATCATGAAATAGGTCAATAGAACATTTTGTTAAAGAATTCCTTGTAATCGTTCAAATGGAATTTCAAGGAGTTTTAATTGAAAGCGGTATTTTGTAGGAAATATTAGTTTCTGGAAAAAATGTTTTTGGCCTTAGATGTGAAATAAAGTCGTAATGTTGTCGTCTTGTAATATTATTTGGCGCCGATGTCTTTTCCTGAAACTTCAAATTCCGCCCGCCATGTTAGTGAAATTTTATACATGACTCTTCTATATATTTCATTCGCGTCTTCGGATACTCAAAAATAATAAAAATGAAAACAAGAGTGAACTGTAATAATTGTGGCATAAAACGAACTAACCCAATTCCTCGCAAAAATCCCTGCTTCTGAAAGGGCGCTTTCTTGGATTGTTCTTTTTTCAGCTTCTCTGGATTGTACAACAAAACGGGAAGTTAAAATGAGTTACCAAATAGGCAAAAATGACACAGAGTCTAGAGCACACACGGCGAAATAAATAATAGCGATTCACGTAGCGTACTTAGCATGAGATCGTAGGTAGGTCTCTATTGATATGGTTTAGATGGATAAGAATACTTCAAATCGAGTCTTGAGCATGCACCCTTAGAAGTCGCCTAATGCCAACAATAATAATACTAACAATAATAGAAAATTTCAAATAAAGAAGCAACATTACCGGCCCCCAAAATGCATATTATTCAATATGCATTTTCCAATTAGAAACAAAATTATAATTTTCAAAAAAAAATCAATAATAATGTCAAAAAACTAAATATATTTGAGTTGAAAAAATGAATGAATTTCAATCAATTCGTCTCCTTAATTGGTAGAGGACACAACTCGACCAACGGTCGTGTTAATGTATCATTTTTTGTTTTGACCACATCAACACGAGAAATTCCGTCACTACCCGTTTTTGAAGTAATGATGCGACCTAAAGTCCACTGGAGTGGGGGCGTAACATCTTTTATCAAAACTAATGTACCGGGTGCAACCGGAGTCATCGGTTGAATCCACTTGCTACGTTGCTGTAATGTTTGTAAATACTCAATTTTCCATCGACGCCAGAAATCTTGATGGATTCGTTGGAGTAATTGCCACCGCGATAAACGGTTCAAAGCAGTTGACGTGAGATCGGAGTCAGGAACGGCAGACAGGGGTTCTAAAGTTAAAAAATAGCCGGGAGTTAGAACTGAAATATCATTAGGATCTGAACTTAAAGGTGTTAATGGACGAGAGTTCAATAATGATTCGATTTGAACCAGCACCGTATAAAGTTCTTCATATGTCAGAACCTGTTCTCCGATTGTCTTAATCAAATGACTCTTTACTGATTTGATTCCCGCCTCACAAATACCACCGAAGTGCGTTGCTGAAAGGGGGTTGAAGTGAAATTCAATATTCTCAGAGAATGCGGCCTCCTGTAAAAGTTTAAGTTGACTACAAGCTCCAATGAAATTCGTTCCGCAATCACTGCTTATCGAAGAACATCGTCCTCGACGAGCTACGAAACGGCGAAGATCTGATAAAAATGCGTCACTCGAAAGATCTGAAGCGACTTCGATGTGAATCGCCTTTGTAGCGAGACATACAAATAGACATATGTAGTTTGTGATCCCCTACGTTAATTCATATTTATAAAAAGTGGACCACCATAATCCACACCAACGTTAGAAAAGAGCTTAATTTGTGAAATGCGTGGTAGAGGAAGAATACCCATGGGAGGTTGTAATGATACAGGGTTCGTCTTCCAACATGCCATGCATCGAAACAAAATTTTGCGAATTACGCGTTTGGATGCCAAAATCCAATATTGTTGAGATAGTAAGAACTGTACAGTTCGTATACCTGCATGAAAATACTTTTAATGAAAATGTTCAATAAAAAAATAAGTGGAATCTGAGTTACTAGGTAAAAGAAGCGGATGTTTCTTATCGTGAGATAGGTTAGGATTTGTTAATCTACCTCCCACTCTGAGAAGTGCCTCATTGTCTATAAATATATTCAATTTGTTGAGCGGCTTCGAAAAATTATGTGATTCAATTTCTTTTGAGAATGCTAGTTGTTGAGTATGTTTAACGAGAAGTTTCGTTACGTTTTGAAGCTCTTTAGAGGAAAGAGAACCAGACACTTTGCTTTTCGGATTTTTCGAATTGAAAATGAATCGTTGGCAATATGCTAAAATTCGTTGTAATTTTCCGATTGATGATATATCTTGTAATATTTCGCACAAACAGTGTGATCGATTTACTAACAACAAACCAAGTTTGCGTTCCTCTTCATTCGTGGTATACATTTTCAAATCTGAATTGTGCCACTTACTCTGAAAATTTTGCAAAAAGTTGGGTCCTTGAAACCATAGACGATGATTTAGCAACTCAGATGGAAGAAGGCCACGAGATGCTATATTGGCAGGATTCTCGTTCGAATCAACATGATGCCATAATTAAGGCGACACTTTATCCTGAATATATGTGACTCTATTACTCACAAAATTTTTCCATCTGTGTGGAGAAGCTTCAATCCATGCAAGAGTTATTTCCGAATCTGTCCATGCCCAAATAGAACTGAATTTAAATGTACCTTGATATAAACTAAGGACAAATGACATTAAAGAAGAGAGGAGTACAGCACATAACATGGAATAAATAGGTATGCGCCTGAGCGGGGCAATTTTAGATTTCGCACAGACAAAATATAGCTTCGATTTCTGATTTTGTATTTCACGAAAATAAATGACAGCAGCATAATCTTTTTCGGAAGCGTCACAAAAACCATCTATTTCACTTTCTGAATGAATATTGTGTAATAATCTGCGGGGTAATTGAATTCTTGACAGTGAATTCAATTCTTCTTTATAGCGTGACCTATATTGGATAATTCGTTCATTGGGAGTTTCGTTCCAGTCTAAACCTGAAACCCATAACTGTTGAATAAGATATTTTGTTGAAAACGTTATAGGGGCAAGAATTCCCAATGGATCGAATACACGAGCAAGTTCGTACAGTAAATTTCGCTTCTGAGTTCTATTCAATACTTCAACTGAAAATGAAAAGTTATCTTCTGAACAATTCCAAAATAATCCTAAAATTTTATGGAAGCTTTCTTGGCACTGATCAAAAGAAATTGGAGATGTGTCTAAATATGATTTGGGTAAATGAGACAGTAGGCAGGGCTTATTGCTCGAGCACTTACGTAGATCAAAGCCTCCTTTCTTCAATAGAGTTATGAACTCTTTTTGAAGACGTAAAGCACCTTCAAACGTCGCAAATGCTTTTTTTATAGATTCACTATTCGTGATAAAGAAACAACTGCCACCTGATGTGTTTGTATACTGCGATATCCCCACTACGATCTTTCAACTCCCTTTGCGCCTGACTGAATGAATGGAATGGAACTCTGGGAGTTATCAAAACAAAAAATTGGACTGATAAAAAAATATATTTTCAAACTAATCTCGGTTCGATGGACCAATGTCGCGTCTTCGAATACTTAAAAAATAATAAAAATGGAAACAACAGTGGACTGTAAGAATTGTGGCATAAAAAGAACTCACCGAATTCCTTCCACAAATCCCTGCTTCTGAAAGGGCCCTTTCTTGGAGTGTTCTTTCTTCAGCTTCACTGGATTGTACAACAAAACGGTAGGTTAAAATGAGTTACGAAACAGTAGAAGATGACACAGAATCTAGAGCACACGGCGAAATAAGTAATGAACAAAAATAATAGCGATTCACGTAGCGTACTCAGCATGATATCGTAGGTAGGTTTCTATTGATATGGTTTGATTAGATGGATAAGCATACTTCAAATCGAATCTGGAACATGCGTCCTTAGAAGTCGCTACATGCCAACAATAATAGTACTAATAATAATTACAAATAAAGACGCAACAGTTCCCATGGATGATATCTGATTCTATTTTATAACCATAAAAAATGTATGAAATACAAACAAAATATAAAAAAATGATTTTCGTATAATTCCATATTCATGTGGAGGTAGTTATTTCGAAAGAATTTTTCTTTCGTGAGATTCGATATTTATATGAAACTAGTTTGTTTCGAAAGGGTTTTTTCTTTCAGTTTGTATCTGAAAGTAACTTCCGTGCCTGATCTAGTTTATTTTGAACTCAATTGGTTTGTTTCTTCCTACGTTAGTTTCCTGTAATTTTTCTGTAATTTCTTGTTTTTTTTTTATTTTTTTGTAAATCAAAAGTAAAAATCATGTTTATGTTTCTTTCATCACCGAATTAACAAGTTCACACCTTTTTATGGAATTGTCTGTTGGGTACATACACGCTTTTTTCACATCAAGATTCCATCAGAAGTTCGAGAAGAAGCGAAGACGTTATCAAAAAATATTTCCCATAAAAGTTTCATCCATAAGTATGATATGGTTCCGAAATATTTCCCGAAAAAACATTGTATCGGTGTTCGTTTTCTTTAAGGGAAATGTCCTATATTGTTTTCTGTATTCGCTTTCAGACAAAAAACTACTTTTAGAATATATAAATTCGAACCTGAATAAAACAAATATAATCATTGGTGACTTCTTTGGGAAATTCTTTTAAAAATGCAAATGATATCACCCCTTGAAGATGCTAATTTGGTCAAGAGACAGCATTTTTGACCTGATGAGAAAAAAATATTTTCAATAGACGCGAATGAAAGATTCCATCATAATCTCAAACCGTCCTATTTAAACATTGTAAAGTCATTTGAACAATTCGTTCAGGCCAGTCTTCACTTACCTACAGTAGGTTCATGACATATATCAGAAAACAACTACTCCCCTGGCTAATACCACAAAGGATGTTGAATTATATCCGACAGGTGTCAGTGCAGGATTCTTCATTGAAGTTATTTCTGCATACGTTGTTGGCGATACAACTGCCACAATAGATTTTAAATTTTTGAAACAGGCATACTGGCAGACCGTTTTGGGCTAATTGGCCTCTTGTCAGTGCGAAGTATTGTCCTACATCAACACGAAGTCGAAATAGCATCCTCAGGATAATAATAATAAGCATGTGCTCAGGACACATGATTATCGGACCCAATGATCACTTACCCCACGGTGTGGGGAGGGGTCGTTGGTTGATAATGTTGGCGCGCCCTTCCGAATGTATCGGGGCTTCGGGGGATAGTGCCTGACCAGCGCACACTACGGTGAAAATAATAATAATGATAATAATAATAGTAAGTCAAGATGGTTGTTCTGATTATTGGAGCCCTTGGTGGAATGATGTCCTCTCTACTCTCGAATCTCAAGATCATACCGGCTTGCCGCACCAAGGCAGAAATCTTAGCCGCACAGACGCAGAAGGCTGTCATTCTTGGCTCACTGCGTTTGCTCAGGGCACATGATTCTCGGACCCAATGATCACTTACCCCACGGCGTGGGGAGTGGTCATTGGTTGATAATGCTGGCGCGCCCTTCTGAATGAATCGGGGCTTCGGGGGATAGGGCCTGACCAGCGCACATTACGGTGAAAAAAAATAATTGTATTAACCATTATCGGTACATAATGTACAGATGGTAAGTCAATAATTGTTATGTATATTATATACATAAAAATAAAGTTAGACATACTTGAATAACAAATTGAAGAATAAAGATAAAATATGAATATAATCAAATATAAATCAAACTTGAAATAAAAATGAAACACTCGTATTTAAATTCAAAAAAAGAACGGTTTTGACATTATTACTGTCATCTGCTTCAAAAAATGTAATCGATATAAATTTTGGTAGGAATTAGAGAAAAAATGCGATTAATCAGTAATATTTTGACGTTCGGCCCACTTTTACACTGACCATTCTCAATATAAAACTAGCGTGCTTTATTTTCGATTATAACGGAATGTTTGCCAATTTGCTACTACATAAATTGCAACAAAGTATCACAAATATATCAACGCTCTCTATTTTTATTGATGGATATAATAAATAATTTGGTTTGTTCGACCTTGCTCGAGCGAATCGCATGTTTTGATGAAAGTAGGTGGTCAATTACAAGGCATGATTCATCATCTCAAATCTGAACAAGTACGTCATATTTTGATAATGGCAAATGTATCATATTCGTATCTGAGATGAATTTATGAAGTCTTCAGTAAAACAAAAATTTCAAAGTGTTATCAGTGTTGAAAATATAAAAAAATACTGAAATACCAGGACTGGAATATTTGGATAAAGTAGTTAAAAAGGAATGCATTCCTCTATTCGAATACAGCTTCTGCCATCGGTGGCGCTTTTTGTGCATGTACCAGGTCTGTTAAAAAAATAAAGTGAATTAAAAAAAAATATTCATTTATTCATCAATTTCTATTTGATCCTCTTCAGAATAGTCCCCGTCAGATATAATATCCTTGTGCCAGTGTTTTCTCTAGTTCTCGTATTTACGATATGCAATTTTTGGTATGTCCTTGAGCGAGCTATCTCAGCGATTCGGTTTTTATCTCTTCAATAGTCACAAGACTATTCTCTTCAATCTTGAGAACAGAAAAAAGTCGCAGGGCGGCAAATCTGGGAATACGGTGGCTGAGGTATGATTAGGCTGTTGTTTTTTGCCAAGCAATGACGAGTTTGCAGGTGCATGATCGTGATGCAGAATTCATTAATTGTTTTTCAAAAAAACTGGACGTTTTCTTTATATTGCTTCCCGTGAGAGGTGCATAACTTCATGATAATACTCCTTATTGACCGTACTAACATATGGCAAAAACTCTTGATGCACTACGCTACGGTAATCGAAGAAAACAGTGAGCAAAACCTTTAAATTTGATTGAACTTGGCACACTTTTCTTGGTCTTGGCTCTCCTGGGCTCTTCCATTGGGATGATTGGACATTAGTTTCGATGTCATGCCTTTATGCCCATGATTCGTCACCAGTTATGACCCTTTAAAGCAAATCTGTAACGCCGTTAACGTCATTCAACGGCGATACAGATGCTGAACGATGCTTAAACCAGGTTTTTTTTATATTTACATATTTTCTCAGATTATGTTACGCCCAAAACAGCACATAAAGCCCTGGGAATCTGCAGAAGAATGTGCGGGAAAAACTGGGGGGCTGAACCCAAAAAAATGACACTCTGATACACACATGATAACATACGGTTTAATGACTTGGTGGACAAGAACGTCACACAAAGGCTGGCGTGCATAAGTGTCGCGAGAGCCATGAGAACGACCCCAACTACAGCACTCGAGGTCCTACTCGGACCTCCACCATTGCATATCTACATATAAAGGAAAGCTCGACACACAGGCTAATGCAAGAGCAAACCCCAATCAGCCATTCACACGGTGCATAATACTTGAAACTGTACAATGAACTGAAGGCAGATCCAATACTAGGACTGCCCGTGGATAACACAGTTCCGCAGTACAACTTCGAAAAAGACTTGGTGTACAGATGGCTCAAAGACCCAAGAAGGAGTGGGAGTCGGTATATACAGAATCGCACTCCGCCTCGCTCATAATGCAATTGTATTTCATTATGAGCAGGTCACATGAGAAGGTCAAAAATAAAATCAATGCCATTTTCTCCGACAGCCAGACAGCAATCGGGGTGCTCAGTCTTCTCAAGACTGGTGGGAAGCTGTCTGAGCACACTCAAGGAGCTAAGTACCCAAAATAGGGTCATTCTAGCTTGGGTACCCGGACATGAGGGTCGCAAGGGCAGTGAAGAAGCCCGTGCAAACGTATCCAAGGCTATGATCGGTCCAGATCCATTCTGCGGGGTAGCCAAAGCATGTATAAAGACATTCATAAATTCATGGATGCAAGCAGAATCGATAGATTGGTGGAATAAGCTCTCCGGAATAAGGCAGGCGAAAGATTTCATAAAGAAATCATCGCCTAGATTCACGAAAGACCTGCTAAACCATAACGGTAAGGTGGTAAGAGTAGTGGTGGGTCTACTAACGGGGCATGGCCGACCCAGGAAACAACATAGAAGAACAACACAAGAAGAAGAAGAAACCGCACTGCATGTCCCCTGTGAATGCGAAGCAATAGCTTCGCACACAAGATGCGGGGAAGACAAACCAGAGGCTGCCATCTATATGAAGGGGTCAGTGTTAATGTTATGGCTTGATCGAAGAGATCAAGCTATGTACAACAATTTTCAATTGAAGGTAAATCATATACAAATTGAACTGAGACCTAACGGCAACAACATTAAAATAAATGGTAGAACTAAATTCTTACCGGGGTCATTTTTATTGTGTATGTATCGCTATTGTAAATATAATTGAAATGTAAGATGATTCCACCAAATTTGCCCCCCGTAACAAGATAGCTTCTGCATATCGATAGAATGTACAAGCGAATAGGTGAACACGATCGTTCGTTAAATACTTTGAAACATCGGTAAACTGATCAACACTTCGCAGGTCTATTTTATTTGCATCCTCAAAATGCCATAATTAGTCATTCGGTTTCTTCATTGTCAAGCGTTCTCATCTGCATAGGCGTACTGTGTTCTGTTTCTTCTGAAGGTGACCTTGTTTTGTATTTATAAAATACATTTTATTATATTTATTGAATAGACTGATACATTTATTAACTTTTAAATATAAGATAGAGTTGACCAATACTTGTTTTTCAAAATATATTATCATAGATTTTCATCACATTCACACTTTATTATGACCTAGTCATTAAACTCAGGTATAAATGTTCCATAAACTCAGGTATAACTGTCATTAATTAGTTCCTAGAATATTATTAGTTTTTATGTAGATGGTAGTATTTCAAAAAGTATATGTACATTACAATGTAGGTATGTAGAATTCAGTTTGTTAGTGAACACGCTTGGAAATGCTACTGTGCAGGGAAACACGTGTTGCGGATTTCTTAATCTGTTCTAGTGAAAATCTCAGAATCAAGTGTTTTTCAAAATACATGAACTTTAAAATAGTTTTTGAGGTAAGTAAACAACTGACAAATAGCTGAATAATATAATTGAATTTTATTATTTTTAAAGCATTAAGATTGATGAAGTAGCAGGTTCAAGAAAGCGGAAGTTTATGTCGTTAGAAGAAAAACAGATTGTCTGTAGAGTGTACGAAAATTTAAAAAAATACACTCCGTACAGTGGAAGCTGTAGCCCGGTGTTCATTTTTAACGGGAATATCCGTGACTGGGGTTGTACAAGCTCCAAAAGTACACTGTCGTGGTAGAAAAAAAATTTAATTCAGTATCAGAAAAATGTTGAATGCTATACCATTCATTCTTTTTTTTTGAGAATAAAGCACCAACCCTTGAACCCATTAGGACAAAGGTAATGGATAATGATTACATCCAAAAAATGAGCAAAGAGAAGTTAAGGAAAATAATAAAAGAAGATTTAAAATCTACATATGCCAAATGATCCCGTAAATTTTTCTTAATAGAATAGGGAAGTGCGTTCTGCTCACAAAAAGATTTATTATCTAGACGAAACGTGGGTGAATGCTGATCACACAGTATCTAAGATCTGGCAAGATAGTACTGTAACTAGTTATCGTCAAGCATTTGTGGAGGGTTTATCAACAGGGTTACGCGGACCAAGTAAAAGGCAACGATTAATTGTCGCCCATATAGGTAGCGAGAGTGGCCAATACATCGGGGGATTATCACGAATACATGGACGCCCAACTTGAAGGAAGGTTTGAATCCTTTCTTTCACGAGTCGAGCCAAATTCGGTAATAGTAATGGATAACGCTTCTTATCACAGACGATTAGTAGAACAGCTGCTAACTATGACCACCAGAAAAGCAGACATGCAGAGTTGGTTAGGACAAAAATGAATTCCATTTTCCGAGGACTTGGTTAAGGCCGAGCTTATGAGTGTCATTAAACAGCATCGTGACAGATATCGCCAGCATGTGGTGGATACAATAGCTCGTGCTGACTAACATATTAAGGTATCTGGAAGAACAATGCGTTCAGGCCAGTTTCATCTAAACTGTAGGTTAATGGACTGACACCTATCAGAAAACGACTATTCCCCTGGCTAGTAAGACGAAGGACATTGAATTATACTCGACATATTATGTCAGTGAAGGATTCTTCACTAAAGTTATTCTTGCATATGCTGTTAGCGAAACAGCTGCCACATTAGATTTTCAATTGTTGAAACATACCTGCAGACCGGTGTCGGCCTATTTGGCTTCTCGTCAGTGCAACTTAATGCCCGTCATCAACATGAAGTCAATGATTTTCCATAATTTAAAATCGAATAACTTTCGGAGTATCATTTCTCGAACTAGGCTGAAGCGAACGACAAACAACATATTTGTCATCGCCCCATATGCCCGTGAACGAGGGAACCAACCGCATAATTTGATTAACAGCCAGTCCTTAAATATGCTCTCTTACTATATGTGACTAATATTGGGATACCCGTTGCATAAGCGTGTCGTAACTTACATTTCAAAATGTATCCGCTATCAAATTCGTGACACCCGTGTCACGATAACTATTTATGTAACTCGTGCCTGAAAAACCACGTTTTTATAATATTTTTCTGCGAGTCTATCCGCATACGATGTCGCTGTCTGTGTTCATTCTGTCCTTCAATGTGAAAACACTAAAACGCAGGAAATTGATGTCATTTTCGAAAAAATACTAGTAGTGCGTAATGTGATATTATTTTTTTGCAAAGCATGCTTGATTACTGTATTCAATAACCGCGTTGTCGGCGTAGAACTCTTTCGTCCACAGCGAAGGTCAAATTTATTCAATTGTTTTCGATATTTGTGAATCAATTGGTGAACAAGGCTTGTTCTATATTCGAATCTATTTGTTTCGTTTACGTGGTTGTTTTACAGTTTTTTATTCCCAGCGTTCAGCTGTTGCTTCCAGAATGTTTCACATGGGTAGGTGAACTTTTATTGTACGTTTTATTGATCATAAATTGTCGAAACATTGATAAAAGAAGCCATTTTGCTTCTTAATTGATTTGAATGCCGCTACACTGTTGATTTTAATAGGTTTTACTGTCTAATTAAAAGGATCCGGAGTCAGCTCAGTGTCAACAAAGCTTTTGGTCACGGTATTGGAAAAACGCGCGAGTTCAGGATTGTTTTTTCGTTCGACATGCTTATTTGGATTTGTACCATTCAACAACTGTGCTGTCATATTAGTGCACCTACCGGTTAAATTATAACTGCCGAATTCAAGCAACATTTTTCGCTAGTTCCGTTTTCATTGGCCCTCCCTGTATACATTCCGCAGGAACTTTTTCGTCAACAACATAGACGTCCACAATGATCGAACTTGAACGGAAAAATTACTTCAGGAACTTGCCAAAAAAATCCAAACTATGCGATGGTGAGATTTCTTACCTGGAAACAAATATTTGTGAATTCAAATGAATACAAAGGATCTGAGATAGGTATAAGGCAGAATGAAACTCATTTTGTAACAGAGGGAAAGAACGGAAATTTTCTTGAATGTATAGTCAATGGCCATCAGAGAAGTATAGGTTATCATGGGTTCCATCATCGATATATCAAGCCCCCAGACCTTCTTGGCCAACATCAGTGGTATCCCTGTTCAGGCCCGGACTCGTGTGATTTACCACTCGATATTCCTCATGCATCCAAAACGACCACATTTCTCAAACACCAGAACAAATTCAGTTGAATATTGTACGGATGCAGGCTCAAGTCACGACGCAAAATTCGCCACGTTCTGATCTGCGAAAGGTAGAGGTATTGTGAGCGACGCGAAATCGACTGCCTCGGAGTCTCCTGCACACTCTCACAGACAGCGGCGATGTTTTTGGGAGATCTTCCGTTTCGTCGACGTACGGTTGTTAGTCGATCGTTTAGTGAACCAGTGGACTCAA
>WOGN01003474.1:0-15218 GCA_015342105.1 Leptinotarsa texana
CTGTATAAAGGTTTAATGACTTTGAAAAGGAAATACTTTTACATTTTGCCATATTGACATCCATATAATTCATCTTACACCAATCAGAAAAAGATTTAAGGTCCATTTGAATTTTCGCACAATCCTGCAATGAATCAATTGCTCTAAACATTTTTAGATCATCTGCATACATCAGTATTTCACAGTGAGTGATTTTTTCTTTGATATCATTTACAAACATATTGAAGAGAAAAGGTCCCAAGTGGATCCCTTGGGGTACTCCTGAGGTAACAGATATCTCGTGAGAGATAAATCCTTTAATTTTCACAAACTGTGATCTATCACAAAGATAACTTGAGAACCAGTTCAGCAAACTCCCAAAAAAAGCCAATTGCCTTTAATTTTTCACAAAGAACTTTATGGTTGACGATGTCAAATGCTTTTGAAAAATCAGTGTAAATTACGTCCACTTATTGTTTATTTTCCAGAGCATTCAAAATGTATTGGGTGTACAACAGTAGATTAGTGTTGGTAGATTTACCTTCACTAAATCCGTGCTGTTCATCGATAGTCTCTTGTTTTGAAGGACTCCTTATATTATCACAAATGATGTGTTCAAGTAGTTTAGGTATTGTACTTAATATGCTGATCGGTCCAAAATTATTTATGTCAGCTTTGTTACCAGACTTGAAAATTGGCGTTATATAACTTGATTTCCAAATGAGAGGGAATTTTCCCAAACTAAGTGAAGCTGAAAATAATAAGAAAAATGGTTTAGCTAGTGTAAATCTACAGGTTGTGATATATTGTGCTATATCTGGTTTTATAGAAAAAATATATTGTAGTGAAACCTGTCATTTCTTAAATGGCATGCTCCACAACATATATAAACTTAGTTAAACACATACAGAGAAAAGTATTACAGTTTTAGTGTGTAGGAAAAGTATTTTTAAGGAATTCATTCTGAGCCAGATGTTTGAATTCTTATCTTTCGCTACAATAGAGGTTGAATCCTGACTTTTTTTTTCATTTTTTAACAAAGTTTTCAAAGATTGAGAACTTCTGAAATGTTCAATATTATTTTTTTTAATGTGAAAGCTTATAAAAGGACTAAAATATATTCTCTTTTCTTCTAATACCGAATCAAAACTTCTTTATACTTCATAGAGGTTTTATGAAAACTCGTTTTAAATACGTAACTTTTCAAATTATTTCAAGTATAAAATGGGGTCAAATCCAAAACTGGCCGTATAAATAAAATCTACCAATGGTATTTAAACAGAAGTGTTTTTATTCATTTCATTTAAGTGATTATGAATTACCATAAACGAGTCATCATTCACACATACCATTTTTATATACTATTGGGAGAATGTTTTCCAATTTTTTTGGTGGAATAGGTTTCCTGCTGCTTTTCTAGGTTTATAACCTTCCACAATCTAAAAAATTATTAATGAATCGGCTGCTTGTTCTTGATATTCAAGAACACACCTGAAGAACCCATTGTATAGTGAAACATGTGTTGCGGTTTTGTGAACTGTTCAGTGAAAATCTCACCATAAAGTGTTACTTGAATAACTCTTCAGGATAACAATTCAATTGTTCAACAAATGAACTGACCACTTGATTGTCAAGAATTAAGTGAATAAATCAATGTGTGCTTTATTAAATCATTTTCAAGAAATAGAACACAGAAGGTGTATCACCACAATTTTTTAAGTCAGGGACGCTTTATCAAAAGGGTTGTGCCACAGGGGCCCATTTCTCTTTCTAATTTATGTCAATGACTTACAGTCATCTGAAACATGGTCTGTTAACCATATTATATGCTGATAACATATTTTTTCTCTTCCCGTAGATAAGACTACATCAAAAGATGTAGGTACTGTATTTGATATGTCTGAAATTTTTATCTTCCTTTTGAAGATGATCACTTGGTGATCGAAACACGTGTCGAGGTGTTAAAATAATGGTTTGGTGTTGGAAAAAATTAAAGTAATATTCATGCCTATTCTATTCTGTTATCTCTATATCTCTCATATGCTCATTAAATTAAAACTTGTTTGTTACAAACTGGCCTATGACTTGAAAGAATGCAGTCATAATGCAGTTGAATTGTTACCTCAAGAACCGTATACAGAATAATAATTTCAAATCAGGATTTTTCTATAAGGTTTTAATGTCTTCAGAAAAGTTGTTTGATCCTCTTACCTACCATTATGTCTTCATTTATGGATAGTATATATTATAATTTGCAAGGAGAAACTTATGATGTACTGTTTGGAACCTTTGGTGTAGTAATGAATATTACTGGAGTTTTTTCCCAACACCAAATCGTTATTTTTTTTTATATCTTCCTCTTCCTTCCTCTTCCTCTTGAAGATGATCACTTGGTGATCGAAACACGTGTCGAGATGTAAAAATAACGATTTGGTGTTGGGAAAAAACTCCAGTAATATTCAAGGAGAAAGTTAATAAATTATTTTTATTATATATATTTTTTATATTTCAAACCAGAAACAAATACGTTGATATAATTCGAAGAAAACTTATTATTTTCTAATAAATCTTGAATTTTCACAATTTACTATTGAAGTTAAATTCCTGCTAAGAAACACGTTAAAAGGTAATGCCCCCATAATCCTTAGTTTTCACTAGTTGAGGGTAGTCGTTCGTAAGAGGGTGATTGCTGGTTAACAGAAAAACAGATTGTGAACAAATTTTCTTCCACTAACTATCTCTTCTGTTTTTATTCCAAGTTATAGTTGTAATTAACAGCTATAAATATTTTCAGTCTAGGGCTGTATTGATGATTTTGTTTACTGTTATATTTTTATTTCATATGCATATGTTTACATATGAAATATGTATGCATTTTTATTTTCACTGGTGATTTCAAGGAATCACCTCGTGTTTTATAAACTGGTAATAATATTTTGGTTATGTGACAATTGCTTGATTAAAGTGTGTAAACTTTTGTTGTGTACTGTTGAGAAATGAATAATAGAAATATCCAAATAGGTAAACTAATCTTATAACCTAAATAATTGATACAAAATTATGAAAAAAATCCATTTTATATAATAGGATATCATTTATCATGAGTTACCACTAATCTAAAAGAATATATTTTTCAAAATCAGTACAAAAGAAATTCCAAAATACATTTGATTGGGTGATTGCCTTTTTCCTTTTGTTTTGTTTTTAGATATTAATTCCTTGTTAATAACTAGTGTTATATATTTAGTTAAGGTCCCTGTTACCGTCTTTCCAAAGGCCAATAAATCATGGTGAAATTTATTATTTTAGAAATGTGGTCATCTCCCGTCCATCGCCAGGCTCTCATCAACGAATCTCGAAGCGGCCTACAGTTTGTGAAATTTGTTAACATGTTGATGAATGACACCACCTTCCTACTTGACGAATCTCTGGAATCACTCAAACGCATTCATGAAGTGCAAGAACTGATTAGTGATGACGAGAAATGGTCAAAGTTACCTTCAGAGCAACAACAAAGTCGAATGAGGCAACTCAATTCTGATGAAAGACAATGCCGTTCTTATCTGACTTTAGCTCGGGAGACGGTGGATATGTTTCATTACCTGACAGTGGATATCAAGGAACCATTTTTGAAACAAGAGCTGGTTGAAAGGTAAAGCTATTTAAAGTATTTCATTGCTCTTATATTTTGTTGAGTACTTTCCACGGGTTTTAAATTGTATTATTGCAAAATATCATTTGAAATTCAGAGCTATTTCATTTGTTTAGTGACATTTGAAATGTATTGTGTGTATAAACCTTGCTTTGCGTTGATTTGAGATATGGGTTATATTCAAATTGTTTCATTATTTTTTTAAAAAAACAACATTGAAAGGGTTTTGTAAATTGAGAGTGTATACAAAATAATATTTATACTGTGAAAATTCCAGAAGGTTGAAAAAAATTTGTATTTTTCTTTTTCTAAAAATTGTTAGAATACTGATAAAATATATCAGTTCAAAATAATATCACAAGGTAAAGACGCTGATTCTAAAGATACAATTCAATTTTATGTGGAATAAATAACACAACAAAAAATATTAACATCATCAAAAGTGACTTCAATAATTTCTTTAGATAAATTCTGAATTTGTCAAGATTTACGATGTGTACAGTGAAATGAAATGTTCGGTATATAACTTCTGAAAACTAGTCAACAAATTGTTACATTGTAGAAGGTTAGAGTTCTACAAATACCACAGATATGTACACTTCCCAAGAGCCTCACATCTATAGTCTGATCATACTGTATGTTATTAGAGATCCTGTTTGCAAAAATTTAAGAATTTGTTACACTAGAGGTTTAGGCTTGCATGTTCCCAAAGAAGTGCAACTGGGTAGAAATTTTGTAAAATAAAAATGGATGTGTCTCATTTCTTTTCTTCTTTTTAGAGCTTGTAAATGAAATCTTTTACCCAATTTTTTTTATTAATTAATTTTTTTAAAGTTATTGCTGGATATTTCTCTCAGTCTGTTCATTTCATTTAATGACCAAACTATCCTTAACCTTTGCTGAGTTACAACTCTTCAAAGTTGGTAAGGCGGTCATATTGATTTCCGCCATTCTGAATGTTTTGCCTTTATACATAGTCCACCATCTTTGGGAGTTGGCCATATTGGATTTAGATTGGATTTGTATGAACTTAATTTTTTAAATGCATACTTTTTTGAGTTTTTCATTTTGGTTGTGCATAGTAGTCCAAATGATACTATGGCTGCATTTAATGTTTCGGTAGGGATATTTAAATGTACCGAATTGATATGATTCCAATAGATTTTGAAGTTTGAGTACCTTCAAATTTCATTGTACAGTACACCATTTGGTGATCTGTATTACTGTTCATATCATGTGTATCATTGAATTCAACATGAATTTTGTTGCCAACACATGTAAAAATAGAAACACACAATTGATTTATGTTATTACCAGTTCTCTTGGTGTTTATGTGTTTCAGTGGCTGCTAAATACATTCCTGTTGAATAATGATTCGATGTTGCTAGGCTCTCGGTATTTTCGAATACTTCTTTTTGTCTGACTGATATAAACTTTACCACAGTTACAAGGGATCCTCTAAACTCTCGCTGATTTGAGTGGATCTCTGCTGTTTTTTGCTGATCTCAGATACTCAGAAATTTTCTTCATTGGTTTGATTTTCTCCTTTAGAATTTTCCCGATTCGGTTAGTGACACCTATGTATGGCAGATGGACAGTGCCTTGAGATTGCTCTTCACTGGTGTTCCTCTTCTTTTCCCTGCCATGGAAGATCACACCAAAACCAGGAAACCAACCAAAACAGTCAGATTGTAATAGTCTGTATTATAGGTATTATAGGTCTAACTGTTTTTTTCTGCGAACAAATTTTTTGACATCATTGAAATTGGGAATAATTGATCTTATATTGATATGGCATAAACTGGTACTTAG
The DNA here is from genome assembly GCA_015342105.1 of Leptinotarsa texana. Taxonomy (NCBI): domain Eukaryota; kingdom Metazoa; phylum Arthropoda; class Insecta; order Coleoptera; family Chrysomelidae; genus Leptinotarsa; species Leptinotarsa texana. Next base: position 5,444 of record WOGN01003474.1, read on the forward strand.
TTTTTTTGATTTCCTCACACGAGGAATGTCATTCACATAATGAATGTATATGTTTTGCTTATCGTTTTTTCTTCTTAAGATCTAATTCTCGCCATATTTTCGGTGAGTATTTTTGTTGTCTTTTCGTTTGTTCCGTGGATATGGAGATATCCATTTCTCAGTTTCTTTTTGTTCTTGAATATTACAAGGACGTTATCTTGTGACAAATATTGAACTTTTAAAGGGGCTGATTTATTATTTTGAGGTCTACTTAGTCTCATAACTTTCATGTTTTCTCTAGGGAGAGTAGGGACCATTGTTTTTACACTTTTCCAATCATCGCCTATTTCATCAAATTTATAATAATTGAATGTTTTCCTCTTGTCCTTCAGCTCTTTCATAGATTAACGTTTTGGTGTCTAATTTTTTTGTTTTTCTATTTTCTTGTCTCCTTCATAAATTGTTTAATTTCCTCTTGCAGTGACGTTATGACAACTTGTAATTTTTCAATCACCCAGCATCCTGTACACTTTCATAAACAACCAGGCATGTTATTTGTGACCTCAGGTTTTAATTGTGTTTGAAAAAACTCTGTACAATAACTGTACTTGTATACCTGGAGATCTTCATAAACAAACCTCTGCTAAAACATATACTGACGTAGATGCTGAGGTTTGTTTCATGCAAAAGCTTTACGTTTGTGAAAGAGGAGATATATTTATAAAAACATATAACTGCTGCTATTCTGCCTCTTTTTTTTTTCAAATAAAATTAATCATTTGTAGAAGTTACAAAATAGAAGAATGATGATTAATCTAAAATATACACCATTAAATGAATCATTATCTTTGTAGTGGTATTTATTCATGAGGTAATAAATGATTTGTCCATAGTTCTTACTTTAATCAAATGGTAAATTATAACTATTGAATGGGAAAATATTGTTTGTTTCTTAAGTTTTCTATGAAATGAATATTATTTGGTGTAATATATACTTGTCTCCAGTAAAATCACATCTTGTAAAGATTAGGAATTTTCTGTAATAAATTTGCCCATATAATTTCTACTACAACTATGGAACCTGACGGCTTATCCGCATTATCAAAGAACAATTTACTAGAATTTTGTACGGTGTAGCACACAAGTTAACTTTGAAATATATTTTGCGTATCTGTGGTGGAAGAGCATCCTGCTCGATTTTATGAAAGTTAATAATGATATTATATATAGTAATTCCATATTTCAAGTAAGTTACAGATCATCTAAGTATGAGGTGATCTCAAAATATTTCACTTCTGTTGAAGTCATCGATATCAAAGAAAACTTTTTTTCTCCTCAGGTTGGCTTCAATGCTGAATTTCAACTTGCAGCAACTGTGCGGTAAAAAGTGCAATGACTTGAAGGTTAGAAATCCTGATAAATATGGTTGGGAACCTAGGAGATTACTCAGTCAACTTGTAGATATTTACTTACATTTGGATTGTGATAAGTTTGCTGAAGCTCTTGCAGGAGATGAGGTTCGTATAAAATTATTTTATATTTTCAAGTATCTAAGTCTACGAAAAAAAAGGGAGTTTATTAATTAATAACAGGTTTAGAAAGTTCAAACAGACGTGACTGCAGTTTTTGCAATATCATTTTTTTCTATCATTATAAAAATTATTTGAAATTAAATTTCATCAGCATTGGTACATATAAACATCTAACTCTAGAATAGAGTTGCTGAAGCTCTTACAGGGGGTGAGGTTTGTATAAAATTATTTTACATTTTGTAAAGTATCTTAAGTCCACGAAACTAACAGATTTAGGCTGTCTGAACAGTCTACTGCAATTTTTGCAAAATACTTTTTTTTCTATCATTTTAAAAACTATTTGAGATTGAATTTCACTATCATTAGTACATATAAATATCTAACTATAGAATAGAGTTGGGTTAGAATTCACACTACTATAAAGGCATTACTCATAATTTGTTTGGTCATTATTTTGACGCCTGAAGATGCTATTGTATAGGGAAACACGTGAAGTGTTTTTTAGATATGTATAGAATAGTTGTTTAATTCACTAGATACTAATTTTTTTCTTTTAAAAAACGTAAAACATTATTTTGAGACAATTCTGTTCAGGATTGATCAGAACAGATGAACATATTTAGATTGTGAGATGGAGATATGTAAAAATATAGTCATTTGTTCCTATTTATAATTGATAAATTATATTTATCAAGAATATTTATAAAAATATTTCATGAATTCCATAGTAACAACTTTAATTGCAAACCAAATTAGTGTTCTATGTAAAAAAAAAATGACACTTTTGTACAAATCAATAATACGAACATTTTTAAATAAATAAATAAATAAAATGGGCTATATATTTTTTAGGAGAGATTAGGTTTTTCTGAACTTTTTCTACTTTATGAAAAGAAATTACAGTTATTTATTTTCTGTCACAGTGAGATAATAATCATGTTGTAATTGCAAATAGTTTTTGAATATATGCATTACAGATATATTTAAACCTGTAACCTTAAAATACAATACTTCGGGTACAGTTTGATATGACCAAACAAAATGTGTGTTAGAAATTACCAAAATTTGTCATTCGTTTGAAAGGCCTATTGATGCATTATGTGTGAGATGACTATGTCCTCAATGCAAGAATATCCAATGTGGCATGAGGTGTGGCACGGGGCGCCGTCATGTTGAAACCACATGTCGTTGGTGTCCAGATCATCCACTACAGGCCAAAAGAACTTGATAATCATCGACTATAGTGGTAATCATCGGCAGTGATGACCTGGCCAACGTTGTTCCCAAAGAAATATGGACCGGTTATACTGCCAGCCCAAAATGCACAGCAAACAGTGACTTTTTCGGGATTTAATGGACGCTCTTGGATCTCATGTGGATTGTTAATTGTCCCAAATTCGACATTTTTTTTGTTCACGTACTAATTCATCCAGAAATGGGACTCAATGCTGAAGATGAGTTTTCGATTAAAATTAGGGTCAGTTGCCAAATGCTCCAGAGCCCATTCAGTGAACACATGTCGTCGTCTATGAATTGTACAGGTGCAGGCTCAAGTCACGACACAAAATTCGCCAAGTTGTGGTCTGTACGTTGCCCGTCAAGAACACCCACTTTGATAAAACAATTTTATTATTTGCACGTGTTGTTAAATGTTATATCCGTTGATGGTGATTTGCAAAACGGACTGAATAAATTACAACTAATTTGACAGAGCTTCAACAACATGGCTGTTTTCAATTATCAAAGTTCACAAGTCCCTGTTTCAAGACCATTTATAAGCTTCCATGTGGTGTCATATGCTTCCATGTGGTCCTAGAGCTAAATCCTGGATCCATCCTTAGTAAAATGTAGATTTCTCATTCCGAAATTAAATGGGAAAAATAAGGCTTTTTTAATGTCTTAGATATAAGTAAATGGTGATAACTGGTAATTAAACCCTAACCCAATCAACACTGTAGTTGATAATCGCTTGGATTATCAAATCGCTCAAAAGGTATATACAGTATCTTAAACTTTGTTGAATTTTTCAGAGATCTTTCAGAAAACAGCTTTTTGAGGATGCATCTGCTCGATTAGAGCGAATTTCAATAAAAACACCAGTTCAACTGGAGCAGTTCAAAGCTTTATTTTTGAAAGCTTTCCAAATTGTGGAAAACAACCAGAAATCTGAGGATTGGTTGGCGGATGCGCCTGACGAATTTAAAGATCCCCTAATGGACACTTTAATGACTGACCCTGTACTTCTGCCAAGCGGTCAAATAATGGAAAGATCTGTGATCATGAGACATTTATTGAATAGCAATACAGATCCGTTCAATAGACAGGTTCTCACTGAGGATATGTTGATTCCAGGTAAGAATATTTTATGATGTGTGAATTATTCTTAATGTTATACTTTTTATAATCTGAATATAATTGGAAGAGAATAAATTGATAAAGCTACCCAAAATCAGTAATCATAATCTCAAAAACTTATTTATATTTGTCATTTTTCAGGATTTTAGACCTGCATTTATTTTGAGTGAAAAACAAAAATAGGTTTGCTCTTTCACAGCGCTTATATTACTGGCCAGCTTTTGAATTGCAAAATTCAATTAGATTTGTTACAGAGGAATTCACAAACTGGTGTGAAGTGAATCATCTAATTAAACACACACAAAAATAGTTTTTACAGGGTTTACAAATCCTCTCAGGAAAATACTCAACTTAACTATAAAATCTCATGCAATAACCATATAGCTGTTTGCAAAAAACACACTCAAGTCAAATTTTCCTAGGCTATATCTGATTAATTTATATTACGCACTGGTATATAGCACCATCAGCTGCAACATCACTGTCTGGGGAAGGTCCATAGTCTTCATAATGCAGAAAAAGTATATTAGAATGATATTTGATTTAGGCTACAGACAATTTTAGATATTCCTCATCTATTGGTAAACCGTTTTTATAGATTGATAAATGAATGCTTTATTCACCTTCAAATACAAAATTTCTGTTACAGAAACCACATAATTTGTTTGCATTAGGCAAATTATGTTGCGCAGTAGTACATGATATATAAACAATTCACAAGGAAAAACAGTATGTATTCAATTAAAATTATTAACCCATCATATTGAAAACCATCATTAATGTTAGTTTGTTACTGCAATAGGATTTCCAGTCTATAAATAGGCTGTTTTATATTTTTGATGGAAAATAGTCTGTTTGGTGTCTTGTACCTGTCACTTTGTTCTTTAGTAAACAGTAATATATTTAATTCTATTCTTATTAATATTTATATGCAATATAGCTTTTGTTTATAGATAGACACAAGTATTAGTACACACCTTTCAATAAAAATATGGTGGCTATGTTTTTTCAATTTCACCTCTTTGATAAATTTCTAGACTTCAAGACAAAAATATCTCTGGATGATAAGATTGTACCCCACGGTAGAACCCCACAGATGAGGTGACATTGCACTAAACCATAGTATGCAGTGATCAGTACTTTTTGTGATACTTCTTTTCTCAGCTCTTTTCTCATAACTAATTCAGGCTAGTTTCCTACGGATATGTATTTGATGCTACTTCCAGTTGAGCCTATTTATTCCTATGAAGGTTATTTATTGTGTTTCATCTATGTAGAAAAACAATTTATTTCCTCAAAATATTCCTCACTATTCGACAGTGTCTTCAAATCTTCTGAGTATACAGCTTGTTGTATCTGTTACATTTGGTGAAAATAAAAGAATTACCTTCACGAACAGACAATATATGATGGTTGATGGTTCGCGAAGTACATTTGTTCCATTTTAATAAATAAATCTAATCTAATCTTGTGGACGGTTTACATTAAAACATATGCAGGAGCATACGACAAACTTGTAGCCTAGTTGAACATGCTTTGAATAATTTAGATCATCATATCAAACTTGAGGCTACCCAATTTTTGATAATTTAATCTGTGGTATAAAATTTCATAACACCAACTATGGTACACTGTCTCGAATCCTTCATAATTTGGTATCAATACTCTTTGTTGCTCATTGGCCCTTTTGAAAATTCACTTTGCAATACTGCTGATTTTATAAAAATATAAATTTCCAATATTTTCTTTTTACTTTAATTTTAATATGATTATACTTTGTTTACATATGGTTTAAGCTATTTTCTTAATGTAAATGGTTAATACTGTTAATTTATAAATACCATGACACATTGTACAAAGCAACCCTCGAAATTCATAAACAAAAAAATCAAAAGAGCAGAGAAAACTGAACGGTCTATACATGTTGGCCAGTGATAAAGAAAATAAACCATTAAGAGTGGCATTAAAAGACATTATGAAAACCTTACTGTAATTAACAGGAAGTAATTGTGTGCCGATCCCAGAGATATAAATAAAAAATTAAAAAGAAAAAACAGTATTTGTACTGCTTACTAACCACCTGTCTGGTGAAAAACCTTGAGAAACACTTGAATTGAATGACAGTCATTAATCCTGAAAAATGACAAATTTAAAAGAATGAAAACCTTACTCATTAAAAATATTAATTTTTTCTTCAAGTTCAATTTATTATTCATTTACTTTATTCAATATGTTGATTTTTCAATTTATCAAATATCAGTTACACAAAATTCATGAATATTTTTTTACGAATATATAAAATAATAATTACTTTCATTTGCAGCGGATGACCTGAAAGAAAGAATACGAATATGGAAAACAGAAAAGACGCCGAAATCAAACTAGATTTAGTTTTTATTAGAGTACTTTATTTTCAAAGTTTATTCAAATCTTATATTATGCAATTGTGATAATTGTGGAATATGATTCATTTTTGTACTTTTTCTATATTGTAATCATGAGATGAAAAAAAACGTTCACGGATTTGTTCAAATTTAGAATAAATTAAGGCTGATGTAAAATATTCCCAGATCTCAACAAATCAATGATAATCGCGTTTATTAATAATTGCATTTTTCTTTTTTATTCAGAAACTGTCAGACTGGTAAAAATAATATTCATTGTATAATCATTGTGATTATGCAAAATATTTTGAGTGCAATTTAATTTCTTCATGAAATGAAAATAAGAGAAATATCAAAACTTGTAAACCATAAAACTGTTTGTTGACAGAAGTTATATATTTGGTGACAAAATTGGCTTGCATACTTTAGCTTGCATGAACATCATTTATGTTCATGCATAACTTGTTTTTTAATTTTTAGTCCATAAATGAAATGTAATTGGATTAGTTTTGTAAATAGTTGACATTTAGTAAAAAAAAGTGAGATGTATATTAAGAACGTGATTCTGATTTCAATATTTTAAAAAAGATTTAGTGATGATTTGGTTATTTTATTGATTAATAGATTCCTTTTAATTTGTGGTGAAACTTTTATATGAAATTCCTAGTTTAGAAATTTAGAAAATATTTTTTTTTATATATATAAATATATAAATATTTTGTGTTTTCTTCATTCTCTTCTATATCGGTTTATATATTTACTCAACTACATGAATTTATTTATATATTTATTTATTTAGGCGGAAAATAAAATCCCCTTTTCACAGAAAAATTATACAATTCATACAAATTCAAGCTAACCTAACAATTCAATAACCAACAATTCAATAGGTACTAGGCACGAAAAATTTGGAGAAAATTATTTTTTCAATTAAGCAACGCTGATTCCTATGGGTTAGTTCACCCTCAAAAGAATTTCCGGGCCGCATGAATGCTGGTATTGAATTGGATGGCAATTCAAACAAAGCAAGCATCCGAGTTGTTTTGACAGGAATTATGAATAACAAAGTAGATAACAAATCCGAACAGTTTAGATCACCTACCAACATCTGGTGTAGAAATAACAGATCTAAAGTGACGAGATTTAAAATAGTCAAAAGATTGTGTTATATTGGTAAGTATTTATTTGATCAAATCATTTCCGATATAAGAAGGATGAAAGAATGGTGTGATTCCAATCTTTTATCATTCAACATGTGGTCACGTTTAAATATAACATAGGGGAAGTACACTTGGAAAATGTAAATTTGAAAATTTGGAGAAAATCAAATTTTTAGGGTTCTTCATTGATGAAAATATAAAATTTGATTCCCATGTTGACTACTTATGTAAAAGACTAGCAGCAGAATGTCATGCAGTGAGAGTTGTTGCAAGGGAATTAGACACTACTATCACAAGCTCAGAGTTTATTTTGCACAAATTGAGTCCTATTTACGTTACGGAATTTGTTTCTGGGGAAATTGTGCAAAATTTTGTTTCATTATGGTATTCTCTCTACAAAAAAGATCCATCAGATATTTATACAAGGCTAGCTACAGAGATTTATGCCGCCCTTTATTTGTGAAGTAAAATATTCTGACCTTAGTGTTTTTTTTATGTTGGAAACACTGTGTCTTATGCACAAAAAATATGAAAATCAATTTAATACCACCTCAACTTATAGGACACGTCAGTTTCACTTCATTTCCCTGAGACTATATTCATTTTATATTTACCTTCATTATATTACTTTTTATACTTTGTTATTAGGCATTATGTGCCTGGCATTGTTTTTTATTCAAAACATTGTCATTATTCTTAGCTTTATCAATAAGATTATTCTTTAGACAATAAAGCATATCCAAATCTGTATGCACATATTTGTAAAAATCGATTCTGGTCAGATTACATTTTATTCACATATTCAGAATAATAAGGAGACCATACAGTTCAAGCGTATTCTAGAATTGATCCAACATAGTCAATATAATTTCTGCTAATAAAACCCAGTAGTTATAGAGATTTGATAATTATAGAATTCATATGAGGAATAAAGTTCGGAGATTTGGCAAAGATAACACCTAGGTCACAAGCCTCACCAATGCTTCTTATTAAATAATTGTTCAAAGAATAACTTAACTCGATGGCCACTTTCTTTCTAGACAAAATCATGCAATGACTTTTTTTGTATATAAAGTCATTCTATCATCACATCAGAGCTACACCTCATCAATATCCATCTGAAATGTCCTGTGATCATGAGAATTGATTATTTCCTTGTAAATATTAAAATCATTTGCAAATAACATGAAACTAGAGTATGAGGTCTGTTAAATGAGGTTAATGTTCAAATTCTGCGCGCTACATACATTCGATTAGAGATTTTTTAATTTTATTTATTTTGGTAATGAAAATGTTAATCCAAAAAAGGTACTACAGACATAGGATTGGTTACTCGTCTCGAACATGTGTTCACAGTTTCAGCTGTTTAGAAAGTTTAGTTTGTTGGTGACAGGCATAAAAATTTGCATACAATTTTGTGTAAAAAATGTGCTCAAAACTACTTCAAATGTTGACAGTGGCATACGGTGAGTGTACTCTGAGAGAGAAAAATGTAAAAAAGGTTCAAGCTTCTCACAGAATATCAAAACATATGAATAAAGACGCTCGCCTTAGATGCCCTAGCATAACAACTGATGAAAATGTTGGGAAAGTCAAGAAAATTGTTATGTAGAATCGCCGAATCACTATTAAGTTTTTGAGGATGACGCTATATCGGTTGGTTCATGCCATGCAATTTTTTTCATTAATTTTAGGCATGTAGCTTGTGGCAGCAACGTTCGTTCCAAAATTGCTGCTTTTTTATCAAAAAAACCGTCGCATGATCATCGCTCAGAAATTGTTGAATGACTTCAATGACGATCCAGATTTGCCTAACAAGGAATAACTGGAGACGAATCATTGGTATATGGTTATGACATCGAAACCAAAGCCCAATGGTCCCAATGGAAGAGCCAAAGCCAAAAAAAGCACGCCAAGTAACATCAAATGTCAAGGTTTAGCTCATTGTTTTCTTCGGTTACCATGGCTTAGTGCAGTGCCACATTGTCGTACGGTCAATAAGGAGTACTATTTTGAAGTTATGCGTCGCTTGATAGAAGCAATACGAAGAAAACGGCCGGTATTGTTGAAAAAAAATCGTGGCTTTTGCATCACGATAATGCACCTGATCAACCTACTTCATAATTTTTTTTACAAAAACAACACTGTTTTCATCCACCGTATTCACCAGATTTGGCGACCAGCGACTTTTTCCTCTTCCCAAGATTGAAGAGACCCATGAAAGGATAGAGTTTTGAGATGATTGAGGACATAAAATCCAAATGGCACAAGAGTTTTATATATGTTAAGGACTACTTTAAAGGGGACAAAATAGAAATTGATGAATAAAATATAGTTTGAGAAACGTGAAAAGTCACCTTATTTT
>WOGN01003475.1:4582-15217 GCA_015342105.1 Leptinotarsa texana
AACCTCAAATTTTATCTTAATGATAGATCTAAACCAAGAGCATTTCAAATCTAAACTTTTCTGATTTGAATTTGTTTATATTTTGAAAGTATTGTAGAACGAAATCAATAATAATTGATATTAAATATTTTTTTGCAGACAATGGTACAGTGTTGGGCACCCGACTGCAAGCATTATAATGTTCGAGAAACATGTAAATTTTTCAGCTTTCCCAAAAATTCAAAAACTACAAACCGCTGGATTAAGTTAACAAGGTTAGTAGTTAGGCTTGAGATGATTATATATTATTTTTTTAAGTTAGCTAACAATCTAAAATTTGCTATAGACGAACTATACAACCAGGCCCTGGTGCATTTTTGTGCAGTTGCCACTTTGTTGATGGAAACAAAAATAATGGACCCACATTGTTTTCTCACAATACTGGAAAGCAATTTGAGTTTTCTTCTCCAGGAAAGAGAAAAAAAAAGGAAAGTGTTGGACATAGAAGAAACATCTAAAAATCCTTGCACATGTGTTAAAACCTATTATACTTCAAATATTAGTAAATAATACGGTATACAGGCTTTAAATTTATTTACAAACACCAAAAACAGTATCTAATCATCTTAATAAGTTTATTTGACATCATAACATAACCTATATGAGAGTGAAAAACAAAGGATTATGTGAAAATCTATTAAAATATAATGAAAGTTTGTGGATTATTCAAAAATATAGATTGTATTACTTACTTTTTTGATAGTTTTATTGCTAACAAAGTCTCAAATATTCCAAAATACGTATTACTTCAATAGCACAATGGTAATATATCTTTGTTTAGATAAAGGACCATAACCTTCCCTAATATATGACGTCACACTAACGTAGCGTATTAGTCAGTTTTGATTTTTTTGTCCTCTTCTAATTGTGGTGGCCCGAGCAACTAAGGCTATCCGGCCAAAAGTTTCACTGCTTGTTCAGGAGTGAAATTAGGTCACAGTAATGTTAATCTGGACAACACAGCCCATCGATATTGTTATTGGTTTTCTGTGTCAATATAAATTTGACATTTTCAATAAATTGAAAAGGAATAATACATTTTTTAGAAGAGATTAGATTTTAGAAACTCTGATTAAACATGTAGTTGAAGTTATCAATATTGGAACTTTCTCAGGAAGATACAAGATACAATAGGTAGGTACCCCCAATTTTCTTATATACAGATGGAGAAGTAGAAAGCGAAAAATTAGTTTTGATAATTTCTACAACTTTGTTGGAGGTAATGAATATTTTGAAATTCTAAAACTGAGACACATGCATGCTACCTTTTCTTTAACACCTACCTATTTGTATAAAAAATAGATCCAACGGTGATCACTTCACAGGGAATCAATACATGTTTTACCAGAGACATGCCATGAATTATTTAAAAAACAGTTGTTTTTTCCGTAGACCGGCTGTCGCCCTTCACGAACGACAACTCTCAGAAGTCGAATCTTGTGCGAGCTAAAGATTAACGAGGTCTTACCTTTTAACGTGCGGTTTTTTTTCGCAATGGGTTGTTAAATTACATGTTTGCAGGAAACTATCCTGACTGAGAAAGCTAAATTTTCTCACACATCCCTCCAAAGAATCAGTGAAAATAAAAAAGGAGAAACACTTTCTCTTAAATTTATTGGTACATTTTTGCATCTTAGTCTCATGAAGGTGACGTATATAATTTCATAAACAACAGAAAATAAATTATCCAATAACAAAAAAATAACACAAAAAAAAAGCATAGGAATATATGAATCCATAGTAATCTTATAATAATCAATGAAAAAAAATTTTCAAAAAAATGTGGAACCATTCAAATAAATCCAGACAGATATTTCATTTGAATATTTTTCAATTCAAAGTTGAAATATCTGTTGGAAAATATAAAGGTGTACGTAATTAGTGAATAAAAGGAAAAATTACAACCTCTGACGTAGAATAAATCCAAAACAAATACAATCACCAGTTGGCATCTTCAGAAGATGACGAGACCTCCTGAAGACGTCAACTTTTTTGGTGAAATGCTCATCGAGAAAAGTATTGCAGTTCTGATAATCAGGAAAAGTGCTCGTCTTGCAATTAGCATGAAACAACTATATTTATAGAAATCCTCGATATCAATAATTTTGGTTTGATTTGACATTTCACAAACTGAATAAAATCTGAATTCAAAGTTGTTGATACGGCGGGGTAAATTGAATTTTTGATTATTTTTTGATCCTAAAGTTGTTTTTCATCAGTTTTGAGAAGATAGAACTTTAAAAATAAATACTAAAATCAAAAAAATACATTAAAATACGAATCAATACTCCAGAAAAAAATGTTAGGGTGAGTTTATGCACCCTCATTTAGCAAGTAACGAGTAAAGATATGAATTATCAATTGGCAGGGAACACACAGCTGAAACGACAGCGTTCTTGCATTCCTAATAGAAAAATCACAATAAAATAGTATGCAACAGTTTGAAAATGTTTATAAAAGAAAGAAATCTATATCGACTTTATACATTTTTTATGTCATCAATCATCATGAATTTCCATTCTACCGAATATAGTTAAAAACAACATTTTGAAATTTAAAGTTAGATTATCCTCTACTTCTTCTGTCTGTGTTCTAAAATAGATCAATCGGTGATCATTCACACAACAGACGAACCTTTCATAAGCAAAATTCGAACCTACAAAATGAAATGAATGTTTTGAAAAACTTTCCCCTCACCAGAACCGAAGCAGTGTCTCTCAGCGCGCATTTCGCTAAATCAAATCAACTTTTATAACTTGTTGCTTGATATTTGTTGATTTTCCCGCATGAACATGTCATTTGGAAATTGGAATGTTCGACTTATAATTGATAATTGATATTTCCCAAATGTTAATTATTACTTGCTAATCAAACATGGCATTAATTTCCCTTGAATAGCTCTAGAGGTTGTTGCCTCTGAAACTGTGGAATGCAAAATTATACATCAGTCTTGAGAACATATGAAACCAATGAATACCAACTACTTTGGACCCTGGAATGAGTATATTTATTCTCAAAATCTGGCAAAGCTCCGACCAAAACAAAGTACGTTTGAATCGCTCCACATTTTTTGAATCCTACCTTCACAACGACAAACCTAAAATCGACATCCACAGTTCGCGGTCAGTTCTACGTACGAATCCAAGTCTGTCCACACAGTAATTAAAACAAAATAACTGTTAAAAAACTACTGATTTTGCGCAGCAGTCGCCTGTTCGAATTTCTGAAGCCTCCTTCTCCGTATCTCCTCCTCGGGACTGACTACTTCGCTCGTCTGTGGAATCTCCGCTTTCGAAGTGCTCGGCTTGTCCGCACCGCTATCCGCAGGGCTCTCAGTCGACGAACTAGCCGCAGCGCTCGTAGTGGGGGCCACCTTGGCCACCTTCGGGATGCTGGTCGAGTTGCTGGACTGGAATATGTTCGGGGAAGGAGTAGTGGACGTCGCCGAGGTCGTTGGTGAGGGCATTTGAGCTGAGTGGGCCACTGTGGTGCTGTACTGTTGCATCATCACTACTGCCGCATCGAGGAGCAACTAGAAATTGATATACATAAAAATCGGCAATTTCACCTATATTGATTCAAAAAAGAAACGCAAAAACCAATTGAATTCATCACTTAATCACTTGTTATTGCTTAGATGGGGCTAGTTTCTTGCTTCCTCTACAATATCTAGAGTGTACTTTGGTTCTTTTTACTTGTTACTGATACTTCACTATAAAATAGCTTCCTCAGGCATGTTCATACATATAAATGATGAACACGCCAGAGGAAGCTACTTTATAAAAAAATACGTGTTGCTGTTTTGTAAACTGTTCACTATAAAATAGCGTGTTTATACATATGATGAATTAACTCGCCTGAGGAAGCCATTTTATGAAAAAACACGTGTTGCTGTCTTGTAAACTGTTCAGTGAGAATCTCAGAATAAAGTTTACTTGGTAATTCACTATAAAATAGCTCCCTCGTGTTCATACATATAAAGTATGAACACGCTCGAGGAAGTTATTTTATAAAGAAACATGTGTTGCTGTTTTGTAAACCATTCAATGAGAATCTCACAATAACGTTTTACTCGGTGCTTCACTAAAAAATAGCTTCTTTAGGCGTGTTTATACATATAAAGAATGAACACGCCTGAGGCAGCTATTTTATGAAAAAACTCGTGTTGCTGTCTTGTAAACACAATAGTGTTTTACTTGATACTTCACTATGAAATAGCTCCTTCAAGCGTCTTTATACATATAAAGAATGAACACAATAACGTTTTACGTGATACTTCACTCACAATAATGTTTTACTTGAACACACCTGAGGAAGCTATTTTATAAAGAAACACGTGTTGCTGTTCTGTAAACCGTTCAGTGAGAATCTCACAATAACGTTTTACTCGGTACTTCACTATAAAAAAGCTTCCTCAGGCATGTTTATACATATAAAGAGTCACGCCTGAGGAAGCTATTTTATGAAAAAACACCTGTTTCTGTCTTGTATAGTGTTCAGTGAGAATCTCACAATAACGTTTATTTGGTACTTAACTATAAAATAGCTCCCTCGTGTTCATACATATAAAGTATGAACACGCCTGAGGAATCTATGTTATGAAAAAACACGTGTTGCTGTCTTGTAAACTATTCAGTGAGAATCTCACAATAACGTTTACTTGGTACTTCACTATAAAATAGCTGCCTCGTGTTCATACATATAAATAATGAACACGCCTGAGGAAGCACGTGTTGCTGTTTTGTAAACCATTCAGTGAGAACCTCACAATAACGTTGTACTCGGTATTTCACTATAAAATAGCTTCCTCGGGCGTGTTTATATATATAAAGAATAAACACGCCTGAGGAAGCTATTTTATGAAAACAACACGTCTTGCTGTTTTGCAAACAACACGTCTTGCTGTCTTGCAAACAACACGTCTTGCTGTCTTGCAAACTGTTCAGTGAGAATCTCATAATATCGTTTACTTGGTACTTAACTATAAAATTGCTGCCTCGTGTTCATACATATAAATAATGAACACACCTGAGGAAGCTATTTTATAAAGAAACACGTGTTGCTGTTTTGTAAACCGTTTAGTGAGAATCTCACAATAACGTTTTACTCGGTACTTCACTATAAAATAGCTTCCTCGGGCGTGTTTATACATATAAAGAGTGAACACGCCTGAGGAATATATTTATGAAAAAACACGTGTTGCTGTCTTGTAAACTGTTCGGTGAGAATATTACAATAACATTTACTTGGTACTTCACTATAAAATAGCTGCCTCGTGTTCATACATATAAATAATGAACACGTCTGAGGAAGCTATTTTATAAAGAAGCACGTGTTGCTGTTTTGTTAACTGTTCAAGCGAAACTCTCACAAAAACGTTTTACTTGTAACTTCACTATAAAACAGCTCCTTCAGGCGTGTTCATATGTGTAAAGAATGAACACGCCTGAGGAATCTATTTTATAAAGAAACACTGTTCAGTGCGGATCTCAGAATAGTGTTTTACTTGATACTTAACTATAAAATAGCTCCCTCGAGCGCGTTCATACATATAAAAAATGAACACGCCTGAGGAAGCTATATTATAAAGAACACGCCTTGAGGAAGCTACTTTATGAAGAAACTTGTGTTGCGGTTTTGTAAACTGTTCAGTGAGAATATCATGAATAAGTGTTACTTGAAATCAGTTTCATTGTTGTCTATCCCACTGCAAATAATGGCCATTGCCATTGCACACTCGAAGTTTAAAAAATCTTTGACAGCATTTATCACGATGCCCTATTAAAAAACAATCTAAAGTATAGATTATGCGGTCTAGCTTTTACTCCCATAATATTAGGCACGGAGTTCCACAAGGGTCAGTGTCGGGACCATTATCCTTCAAAATTTATACGAATGACCCACAAACTTCAAAGGCACTTTTGTTATACATATATATGCACTTTCTACATAAATAATGAACATTTTAATGAAGTGACATACAATATTCACCAAAGTTTTGGATTTTCCTCTCTTTTTTCACATTTCTAGTAATCTACGTCTCTCACCTGTATATTCCTCAAACACTGAATCCTAGCTTCGACGTTTTCCCTCTCGTTCCCCTCCATCCTCTGAAGCTCCTCAGGGGTCAGCGTAGCGAAATTTTGCGGCGGCATAGGAGGAGGTAAAAACGGCATGAACCTGAAGGGCGGAAACATGAACCGAGGAACGTTAGATTGAGGCTGCTGGGTGGTTGCGTTCGGATCTGCAGAGTTGGTCGGAGGCCTGGCCGGCTCGGGAACGGGGACGTTTTCGATGTTCTGCTGGTTGAACACCTGAAAGGGGTTCTGCCCCATGAAGAAGGGGTTCGCGAAGGCATTCTGCACGTTCTGGGGAACCGGTCGCTGCCTTTGGGGATTAGCCGTGTTGTTGTTGAGAGGATTCCTTAGAATGTTCAGCCGGCAAGTCGGACAGGTCTGCTGCCTCTGGAACCACGACCGGAGGCAAGCCGTGTGGAAAATGTGGTTGCAGGGCAACTTCTTCGACGCCGTGGTCATTTCCTCCCGGCAAATTATGCAGACGTTATCAGCAGCCTGGAGTTCTTCGGTAGTGGCGTCCGGATACAAGGTGTTCATGTTGTGAATCGCCCTCCTCGACAAAATAACGTCGCTGAACGCCTTCTTGAAGTTGCGGATCGTGTAGTACATCGGCCTGAAGGCAAACAGCGGCAGGGTATATATCCTCACCATTATGGCTACGAAGGCGATGTACAGAATGACTTTGATGAATCCCATGACCAGCTCCGTGTACAGCAGAAAAACGGCCTTGTTATCCCAAGGTGTTTCACTGTTCAGGTCCACAGAGTGAAGAGCATACTTTATCGCTATGTTTATAACGACTGTGATTAGGATTGCGTACTCAAAGCCAAAGACGAGCTGCACCGAAGCCCCCTTGGTCATGGTCGAAAGGTAGGCGTGCTGGATGAAATGTAGGTCGAGAGAGCCTAGTAGAAGCAGAAGAGATAGTACTCTGACATGGAAAAGTAAGCTGATGACAGGGCTTCGTTCCATCTAAAAAAGATCATTACTTAGTATGTTAGTCATGTTTTATGAACTGAAACAAACTATAAACGAAATAAAGAACACATCATCTGGTTATGGTGAAATATCAGTTGAAATTTTATAAAATATTACCAATATTTCCTTGAAATCGTCGATCTTTCCAGATTATTGGAAAAACAATTTTTTGAAACCTATTTATATAAGTGGATCACATAATGATGTAAAAAATTATCGAGCAGTCTGTAATCAATCAGAATTACACAAATTGTTAGACAGCCTAATTACAAAAAAACGAACATGGGATTATAGACATATAATCTTTAATCAACCGCATGATTCAGTAGTGGTAGATCTACCAGCACAAATCTGCTAATTTATCAACACTGTATAATAAACGCCTTCGAAAATAGACACCAGATGGATACTATTTACACAGATGTTTCAAAGGCATTTGACCGAGTAAACCACAAATTGTTGTTGCATAAACTAAACGCTTTGGGTATTCAGGAAAACATTCTGAAATGGATTGAAAAGTATGTAGCCTGCAGAGTATAATTTGTAAAATATGGTAACTCAGTATCTTCCTCAATCACAGTTTCATCGAGTGTACCACAGGGTTCCCATTTAGGGCCATTGTTTTTCAACCTATTTGTAAATGCCTTGAAAGATGTTATTCTCTACAGTGAATTTCTTTTGTTTGCAATGTTTAAAGTTATTCATGACTCAACTGATACAGAATTATTACAGTACGATTACTGTAATTATCTTGTAAAAATAGGCATTGCCGTAAATAAATAAATAAAATCTCTTAGCTTTAAATATTCTTGTTGAGACCATTAAAAAAAATCATTTCACTCTGGCAAATTTCCACTGTGTATGAAACTAGCCATAGTCATTCCGCTTCATGATGGTGGTGAAATGAATGATTCATCAAACTTCATCACCAATTTTTTTTAATTTCACAGAAATGCAGAATTCCCTACCTCTAAACCCCCAAGGAAGCCAAAATATTCCTATCGAATCATCCTTCAAGTTAAGCCATCTTGATGGGTTCCCTTTATGTATCTACAATGAATTCATTGCTTCTGTATCTGAAGCTAAACGTCTCGGTGTTATTTTCGACCAGCAGCTCAAATTCTTCAAATAATTTAACGTTGTCGCAAAGAAAACCTACCTAAGCCTTTAAAAATATTCCTATTATCTGGACACTAGCACTAAAAAAATACTATTCAACTCTCTTGTCCTTTCGCATACTAACTATGCTGACATAGTTCATAGACCTTGTCTGTCACATGAAGGGCTTACAAGATTAAAAATGAATGCATTAATTTTGAAAAAGAGGTTCCCACTGAAGCTATCTCACCCCTCATATTAGGGAATTGCAATAGCATTTTTCAAAGTATCATCAAATTTCAATCATATCAGTTTGTTTTTTTCATATATTTTAACCTGTTTGGTTGAATTAGGAATGGTTAGAATTAGGAACCAAAACATAAAAAGTAATGGAAGCAGTTGTTTATCAAATATATATTGGGTAAACAGACCTTTCAAATTTCCTTTTTTTCGATACACTTCATCATATTTTTTTCTCTAGTATTTCTATTTCAATTTTTCCTCATCACATCACCATCAAATGTGAACTCCCACAGCTTAGTTTGAATAACAACATTCTCGAGGTAAAATTGTCCTCTAAATACTTAGGACTCCACATAAACAATAAACTTAAATTCGAAGATCATATTATTAGACTAAATAAAAAACTCCCAACTGGCTGTGTTTTATTATCAAGTTAGTTTTAAACCATTCTTTATTGAACAACAAATTCTAACAATAATCTCTCTATCCATCCTTGAAACAGTAAGTCTGATTCATACAATTATATGTGCTCTTGATAATACAAAGGAGCCCCACTGTCAAGCTAAATTGATCAGACTTCCCCTGTCCACAACAATGACGGTAAAGGATTGATTGATATACAATAAAACTCCCATGTACCTGAAGAGTTATTCTTTGAATGTTTACAGGGAAAAATTAAAACACCTTTCTATTGATAAAGCCTATTATGTATGATTTGGGTGAATTTTACAATGACCACTCTTTTTATGAATTATAGGATTCACTATAGTATCTCACTATGATACAACATACATTTTTAAAGAAGATTTTGATTTGTGTATTTATTTGCTCCGTAAAAATGTCTTTTGACATTCTATTTTATATAGATATAAGATTTTAGGTACTACTTTAACCTAGTTCAAAAACGTTTGCCAACAAGAACTTTTGCTTAGGAAAATAAACGTATTTCTCTCTATGAATAACCATCATCGACAAAATCACTTCTCATCTAAAATTCAACAATTTATTCATCCACCAATTATTTATTAACACTGCAAATATTTCAATGAACTTATACTTACATAGTCCACCCTGTCTTCCGCAAGCCAGTGAAATGATTTTAGAAATAACAATAACGTGAACAGGGCAACAAATTTTGGGTTGAAATCATCTCGGAAAACTGTAAATGCCAAGCAAGTTTCTGTAATGGCATACCAAGACCTTTCCATCAAGTGCTGAAATGTAAAATTTGTCAAACGATTGAAAGATATAGAACTGTTGGAATATTTTTTTAAATAGTAACAAAAAAGAAAAGGGAAATTACAATATAATTGGAGAATATCATTTCAAATGAATATAAGCAAAATGCACAAAGCTGAGAAATATCTGATAAAATGTGGAGAATCACCCAAATGGATAGATTGCGACTCAGGACTTCATAAGAAGAATTGTAACTGAGCTTTACCACACATGAATGAATCTACTGATGAAAAGAACTAATAGACTGAGCATGATAAAAGAAAATTACGATAAGGCAAGTTATAAAAGTACCTCGAATTCAGTGGTTCTGAGCTGTCCGAAGAAAATCCTCCTCATGATTTTCCCACATATCCACACGCAGATAAATGCTTGGATGTAAATTACCTGCAAGAAGAGTTGTTGTAAATTAAATCCACGACTCTGAAAAATACTTACAGCCATACTAGGGTTTGATTTTGTGATGTATACAACAGATGGATAAAATTGTTTTTTTTGATAGTATGCATTGGCGATGACTATTGACGTTAAAGCCAGAGTTATGATTGATATACTAAGGGACCTCATGATTATTCACATTTAGACGTAAATAAAATAAGATTTTTATTCACTTCGCACTGTTTTGATTTTACTTGAACATAATAATACGTCAACCAATTATATAGGGCAACGTCAAAACTTTCGTGTCCCGAGTCTAAAACGTCAGTGTCAAGATGTCATATGTCATCAACAATTAGAGCTGGATTCGAACTGATGTCCCATCGAACGCCACGTCAGTGACAATGATTAATAATTTTTTTCTCTTTTTAGATTTGTTCTGGTTTAACGAAATTCAGGTTCTAGGACGTCAGTATCAAGCGCAGTTGGTATAGAACGTTCTGGTTTATTGAGGATAACTTCGGACTGATGAATCCTCTGTTCTGGTTTCGACTGCGAAATGATCCTAAACTGTTTTGAACCGTCC
>WOGN01003476.1:0-15217 GCA_015342105.1 Leptinotarsa texana
AAGTATTTGATCAGTTCAGACTTCCATTGTCTAATATAATATGAATTGATTTGGAATCCCTGAAAAGGTCAACTCTGATGCAGGATGCCACAGAACGATTTGAAGAAATAAGAAGAGAGACATTGGAAAAGGATCATGGACCATGAATCAAGCACATGCTTGAAGATCCGAGAAGATATGGAGAATACCCACAACAGGAAGTGGGGAAAGTTGGTGAGAAAACAATGCTCAAATGCAGAATGAGAACAGGACAACAAGCCGCCAACGTCATCAACATGAGGTCCCGCCCGCTCACGGACAAAGACGAATCTTTGTTGAGGAAAGGTTTAAACTTCGCCATTGCACCAAAATCTGTGCCCACTTTGGAAATAATAACTGCAGTTGAATCCACCAGTCCCCTTATTGCTCAGATCCAGGCGGAAGAATTCAGATAAAAAATCGGAGAACAGCTAGATCGAGAACCACTTCCAACTTCCAACATCAGCAATGAAGAACGAAGAGCCCTGAACGGGCTATGTGAAGACAGCACCATCAAGATCTTACCAGATCTTACCAGATATTGATGGTGCTGTGCAGATAGGGGAAACGCTACTATTTTGATGGATACCGATCTCTACGAACAGAAGATCGAAGAGGTGCTTCAGAAAGAAAAATAACCTACTACATCAATTGAATGGAAGTTGTACCAGACTCATAAAATACTATTTTTCGGAAAAAGAGAGATCATCGCTAACACCGCACCACAGTAAGCCCCCTCACTTGTATGGACTTTCCAAAATCCACAAAAACGATGTTCCGCTCAGACCGATCATTATCTCCAAAGATTCAGCCACTTAGAACTTGTCCAGATTTTTACTACCAATAATTAAACTATTGCAAGATGAAACATCATCTTTTGAGAAAAAATCAAGACATTTTGTTGAACTACTAGGGGAAATCAAAGTCAAAGAGCAGGACCAACTGATTAGTTTCGACGTGGAAAGCCTCTAACCAACGTTCCTGTCGGAAAAGCACTTCAAATCATACAGAAGAAGCTATCAGAAGATGGGGACCTGGAAGAGCTCCACAAGGAAGAGGAGCCGCCACAACCAGTACTTGTACTTTCCTGTATCAGAGAATTATCGGAAAAGATAAGAAGGATAGGGTCCAAGTATAACATCAGGACCTGCTTCAGATCTGGGAACACTATCCGTAGTAGCCTCACAAAAACCAGACAAACGCGTACTGCGATTACAATAATTACATTTACCGGATACCCTGCGAGTGCGGAGAATCATACATCGGTGAAACTAAGAGGCCATTGAAAGTTCGCATTGCTAAGCACAAGAAACACACACAGCGAGGAGAAACCAGCAAATCCGGAATAGCTGAGCATGTTTGGACTCATCAACATAACATCTAGTGGGCTCAAGCTGAAATCATCCACAAAGAGGAACACTAATTTAGGAGAAAATCCAAAGAAGCCGTGTATATGTTTTCCAACAACGTATTTAGTCAAGCTAGCGCAGAGATACGTAACATATGGAAACCTGTAATTGAGCGAAAAACGAACAACTCCCTCCCAGTGAGCTAATTATCTATCATTTTTGTATATATGAGTGTGAATTGTTCACAATATTTTGGGACAACGCCAATCGGCAAAAAAATTCTTTACAACACAACCAGTACGCGATACACTGTACGTTCGTTACATTGATCTGAGTACTAAGCGAAGTATTTTCATTAATGTTTTGTTACAACGCTTTCTCGTTCATTTCATGTTAGAACGATTCAGTTTCGCACAGTCTAGCACGTTAATCTCCAACCGATATATGAAGATTCAATTTTTTGTAGTATCCTCTTATTTTCATATGACATATTTTTTCATTTATTCATTTATTGATGAAGCAAGAAAACAGCTCTTGATTTGCGGAGGCAAGAGCGCAGGTCGATTCTTGTTTTTTTTTTATGGAAATTCAATTATAAGTGATAAAAATGTTTGCCAAATTCAAGATCTTGTTCGGATGCCATCTACAGAAGTTTCAAGAAGAACTGTAACCCTTTTTATTCATTTATTGATTTATTTATACACTGTTCAACAGGTTACACTCAACTACAGAACAGGGATACAAGTCAAATCACAATACAATTAGAATAAGTTATAAGATGAAAACATTACATATAGAATTAGCTGAAGTAAAAAGACCTATTCTCAGAGATGGAACAGTGAAAAATGTCGAGCTGACAACTTGTAGAATTGCATTTGACACACATGTTATGCAGAGGTGAACGCTTCAGAATATTTGTACGTGGTGTTGGCAGATGAAAAGGATTAACCACTATAGAGGTTGGTCTAGGTACATTGAAATTAAGTTTCTGCAGAACATGTGAGTCAATAATTGAATTATTAACCACTCTAGAGGTTGGACTTGGTACATTGAAATTCAGTTTTTTCAGAATATGTGGGTCAGTAATTGAATTATTAATCAGTTTAAAAAGAAAATTTGTGCGACGGCAACTCTTGCTATTCATAGTACATCTAGCTAACAATGCATCATGGAGAAATCCAATTGGTGGATAGATATTGTCAAATCTATAGGAGAGAAGTTTTAGGAAACGTTGTACTGATTCAACTTTCTCTGTATAGAACTGATGAGATGGATTCTAGATTACGGATGCATATTCTAATATTGATCTGACGAAAGCATAGTAGGTATAAGATTTTTGATGTATATGGATCTACAAAATTTCTGGAGATTTGTGTAATGAATCCATACATTCTGTTTGCATCAGACATAATGGCTTGAATGTGTGGTATGAAGGAAAGTTTTGTGTCGAAGGTAACACCTAGATCGGTGATTATGAAAGGTCGTTGAAGTACAATTTCGTTTGTTGAGTATTGAAATGTACAATTTTCAGTGTGTACGTCATTATATTATATTTACTAGCGTTTAAAGAAAGATTTGAAGAGTTGAAGACAGTCCTTGATGCCACTGATCTCACAATATAATTTCAGGTCATCCACGTATATCAAACAGTTGATGTGAATGACCTTAACTATGTCGTTTATGAAGGCGTTAAAGAGAAGTGGACCTAGGTTGCTTCCTTGTGGAACACCCGAGGAAGCTGCATATTCCACGGACTTGAAGCCATTAAATGTAACATATATAGCATATAACATTTCCCTTAAACATTTGTCACTGGAAACTAACTCAGTTACACTGTGATGGGTGACACTTTCAGCATACAGCAGCGTAGGTACAGCTTAAAATAGGTATATGGTTTACTCGGAAGATTTAATAGGGTTTTTCATCCCCATCCTTGAAATGGATGAATTAACAAAAATACCAAACAATCACATAAACTCTCACTGCTCTGAAATTTTCTATTTTTTCAAATGGTTGCTTCAATAAAAAAATAAAATACAGGGTCTTACCCCAGGGTCTAATTTACTGAACCTCACAACTTCTGTTCGAAATCCTGTTGTCAGAAACCATCAAGGAAACTCAATTTTTGTATTTTATACTCCTCTGTTTCTTGAGATCCGGGACTCCGGTAGCTTTCAGCAGTAGCGACTTCAGACCATGTTAGCAATCACATATTGGAAGGTAAGACCTCGTTAGCTCTTAGGTCGCATAAGTCTCGACTTCTGAGATTTGGGACTCCGGTAGTCTCCAGCAGTAGCCACTTCAGAGCATGTTAGGAATCATACGTAAAAGGTAAGACCTCGTTAGTCCTTAGCTCGCACAAGTTTCAACTTTTGAGAGTTGTCGTTCGTAGGGGGGCGACAACTGGTTAACGGAAAAACAGATTTCAACAGAACAGAAACATATGTTTCAAAGTGCAGTCAGACACGTCCAAGGCGATCTTCTCGTTGTGTCCCATTTATTCAATTCATTCCTGTTTTCTTGCATTTTTATGCTTTTGGTGGTTCCTATACTTTTATTCTTGTATTTTATCCTTCACACATAGAGTCGGTTTCAGTTCAGAATTCAGGCACCACCTGTTCCATCGGTACCTTCAGACATATACATAGAGCCCACCGATTGTAATACGACATT
Organism: Leptinotarsa texana; assembly: GCA_015342105.1. NCBI lineage: Eukaryota > Metazoa > Arthropoda > Insecta > Coleoptera > Chrysomelidae > Leptinotarsa > Leptinotarsa texana. The sequence goes on from WOGN01003476.1 coordinate 4,041, forward strand.
AATGAAAGTGAAGGTCTCTATCTGTATTTCACTTCTCACTTTACGTCAATCACTATGAAAAATAATACTGGTAGGAGAAAACAAGAAAAGTACTAGCTGACCTCTGTTTGTATACCTAACCTTAACATTAATATAAATAATCGAAATGAACAATATAGGCTGGGTATGTTACAATCTATAATTTAAAATTTACAAAAATTGGCTTTTTTGTGTTCAGATTGTCTTGCAAACATGCAAAGAGTATAACATAAAAAGTGTAAAAATTAAATCTTACATAAGAGACTCTCTGCATAAAATATGTTTCTCATTAAATAAAAGAAGCAAAATCAAAACAATTATATGTAATAAAATAGAGTGTTACTTTTTCCACTTCTACACAAATAAATATGAAATGGAACACCTCTCAAAAAAGGAGAAAAAAAGTCAACAAATATCAACAATAACAAAGATGTTTGCTGTTTTTTCGTCAAGAAGTGACGAAGGTTGACAAGTGGTATAGGACATTTTTAAATGGTTCTATTTAGTTTGCCCCGTATGTTTGGGTCAAATTCAGTAACTGAAGTTTTGAGTACATTATTTACATCAATATTATCTTCTTTTATTCAACCGTTTGAAATAAAATTTGTTTCTTACCTATTTTATTTCACATACTTACACAGCAGTGCCTATGTGACAAGGTAATTTCTGTAAATTTCAACAATCTCTACGTCCTGAAGATTCAGAATGTCGATTAGCGAGGTTACATGTGGCAGTGAACGGATGCATTGAGGCCGATAGTTTTGTTGTGTAGTGTTAAGTTGTAATTTGAGTTATTGAAATTGAAGTTAATGAAAATAAATTTGAATAAACGCATCATTCAAATAGCTGCAGCGGTAGGACGTAACTGTCCTTGTAATAAGTATGGTTGTATGTATACAGAATATAGAAAACTATAAAAAATTGCTGAAAAAATATAATTCTTATAGCACTATGAAGTAACCTGCATTCCAACAACTGACAACTTCGATTCAATTCAATCACCGTTGGAAACAACATTGGTAATCTTTACAAAATATAGACGGTTCATTTTGATCTAATTTCTCCAGGAAAAATTATTTCTTATATGAAAATGGGATAAATTAACCGATATTTATCATTTGGAGGACATTGCGTTCAAAAACAAGTACTCAACGAGGAACAAGGATACAGAAAATAGTTGGTACGCCTACAACTGGTTGGTAAAATATCCTCTATGAGTAGAGAAAATAAATCAGAATTGTAGCAGGCTTGCCATTATGACTAATAAAATACTTCGGATATGCATGATTGATTTGCCAAGGTGCAAAATATATAATAGGCGGTCAATCGAATAGCTAAAATGATTTGAAAATGGGGAATGAGAGCGAACATAACACTTTCAGTTTGGTACCTACTAGTATATAATTATTCAACAATAAACCACCAACTGGTGACTAGATCTACATATTTATAGTTGACGGGATCTAAGCAATCATTCATTAAAAATGGATTCTAATAATGAATGATTCATTTGAAATATGACAAAAATTAAACAGTGGCTCAAATATTTTTTTGAGAAAGCTTTTGGCCCTCCACTTCTCCATCTAAATAGAAAACAAAAAAAACTTCCGAAGAAAGGAAAAAATAAGGTGAATTTTCACATTTCTCAAAAAGCATTCATTTTTTCAATATTTTTTATTTTGTCTCCTTCAAAGTAGTCCCCTTCGGATATAACACACTTGTGCCAGCTTTTTTTCAATCTTCGAAGCAGTTCTGATATGCACTTTTCGGTATGTCCTTAGCATTCTCAGCCATTCGATTTTCCTCTCCTCAATTTTCACCACTTCCTCAACATTTTCATCGGTTGTTGATGTGCTGAGGCGTCTCATAATAAGTCATCTACCCTATGTGAAAAGCTCTTGAACACTTTTTCGATTCAGAGTACAATCACCGTATGCCACTGTCAACATTTAAAATTTTCTGTGATTTTAGCACTCAGTTCCATTCTGTACATAAAAATTTTATGCAAATTCTTTGATACATTTTTTTCGGCAGCAGAAGATCGTAGAACACGCGAAACACTTCTAACTTTTGTGCCAGTTAACTTTTATGTAGCGTTCCTGTGAATGTTATCTGATTCGTTTCCATTACAATTGTTCGGAGTACAGATAAAATAGTAAAACGTGTTTTAATTACTATTCATATAAAAGTAGTTGTTGAAAAGTACTTTTTCTTCATTTCAAGTTTACCCGCATTAACCATATGGGTTATTAGCGGAGTTCGATACATTTTATATATCATATAATATATTTACACAATTGAGGACAGTAACCAGTCTATCAATGTTCTGTGGGGTGAGGCTTGCTCGTAGGTCATCGGGTAGGCCGATAGCACGTCTCTATCGTTGGTAAGATGGACAATCCAGAAGAATGTGGTTTACATCAAGGTTTGTTTGGTTTGCAGGTTTCACATTTTCTGGCCACATCTTGTTGAAGGAGGTTTTAATGTGTTAGTTTGGTATGGCCAGTGCGGAGGGAGCTTCGTGAGAATCACTTGGTATCTTCTACATATCCCCATGTAGTGGACGGAATTCAGATTCGGGTTTATTCGCAAAAGTTTGTTATTCTGATATTCATGCCATCTGTCATAGCAAATATTCCGTATATACGTTTTAATAACAGGTTTCATGTCTGTATATGGTATTTTAGATATAATTTTGACAGATGGGTCTGCACTGGCCTCTTTTGTAGCCACGTCAGCATTTTCATTACCAGAAATGCCTATATGGGATGCGATCCACACTTCATGGAGTCTCATCTCACATAACTGTGTCTTGATGCTCTTAGAATGGAATTTTTTGGGTAAGCCTGTTTAATGCTCTGTAAGGAGCTCACAGAGTCAGTGAATATTAGCGAATTTGTAGCGTTGAGGTTTGTTGAGAGTTAAATCGCTTCCCCTATGGCATGTAGTTCTCCTGTATGAACTGAGCATTCTGGAGGCACACTCAACTTATACATGTTGGTCCCTGATAAAACTGATGCACCAACTCGTTCATCTTCATGTGTCTTAGATGCATCAGTGTAGGAAGGAAGTGTTTTGAGGGAAGTATTACAGGGAGGAATTTCCACAACTCAGGGTGGTGGGTTTTCTTCTTGAGCTGATAGGGTGTTAGAGAAAGTGTTTTTGACTCGTACATTGAATGGATCTCTAGTACTTCTATTATGTTGGGGGATTTCCACCAAAACTTCCAAAAATATATGTTCATAAGTTGGATGTTTATCATCTGCAAATATTTTGGATGCGTATGTTAGGCTGAGGTATTAACGTCTCGAATCCAGGGGAGGTTCTTTGGCTTCGACATATAGATTCTCAACCGGGGAGTTCAATAACCACCCATTGTCAAGTCTTAGAGCTGCATTGTGTAGGGTATCCAGTTGTTGTAAGCATGATTTTGCGGCAGTGGAGTAGCTGATTGAGCCATAATCAATTTTAGACTTATTAGAGACCTATATATTCTGACGAGGGTTGTACTGTCCGCTCCCCAGGTATGGCTGGATAGTATCTTCAGTAAGTTGATTCCGCTCTGGCATTGTTGTTTAAAGTGACGAATGTCGTGTTAGGAATCACACGTTTAAAGATAAGACCTCGTTAATCCTTAGCTCGCACAAGTTTATCAGATTCTGAGAGTTTTCGTTCGTATGGGAGCGATAGCTCCTCGTTAATCCTTAGCTCGCACAAGTTTATCAGATTCTGAGAGTTTTCGTTCGTATGGGAGCGATAGCTGATTAACGAAAAAGCATATTTTAAACAGACAGAAATTTAAACAGAATGTGAGCATTCCAATTCAGTTTTTCTTCGAAGACTATCCCGAGAAACTTGAATTCCTTCACAAATTCTATCTACTCACGATAGACTCTCAGTATTGGATATGTTGTGGGGAGCCGTTTATTAAAGAGCATACACTTCGTTTTTGTACTTGCGAAAGTGAATCCATATTGGGAAGACCATTGTTCCAGTTTGCTGCGGTTTGTAGGAGTTTAGATGCAGAGGACACATTTTTGCTACTTATGTATAGCACAAAGTCATCAGCATATAGACCACTTTCAATTGGCGACTTGATTACCTCGCAAATATCATTAATGAATATAAGAAATAAGGTTACACTCAATATTGCTCTTTGTGGAGTTCCACTTTGTTGTATTTTTTCATCCGATAAAGTGTTGTTTGCTCTCACACGGTTGCTCAGAAAATTCGATACGAACGCTAGGAAGTTACCATCTATTCCCCAAACTTTCAATTTCTTCAGGATATTATATCTCCATGCTGATCCGTATGCTCTACATATATCAAAAAATATGGCAAAAACATTACTTTTCGTCGCAAAAGCTCGACTCAAGGTTTACTATATTGTCTGTTGTGGAACGGTTTTTACGGAAGCCACTCTGCTTTGGTATCAGAAGATCGTTCGTTTCTAGATAAAATTATAATCTTCGGTTCAGTTTCTTCTCGGGTAGTTTACACATTCTCAGGTGATCGAGATAGGTCGATATGAATCGAAGTTATTCATGGATTTATTTGCTTTTACAATTGGAATTATAGTTGCCATTTTCCAGTTATCGAGAAAACATCGAGATGTGAAAATAACATTGAAAATCTTCAGAAGATATATTTTGGAAGCTTTGGGTAGATAGATGAGAAGGCTATAGGGGATATTATCATGTCCAGAGGCTAAGTCCGTGGCGTCAGAGTTATTTTTGCATTGAGGGGATTCTGTGTGTCTTTTAATATGATGATTGGTTCTCTTTCTGCGGTTGCTTTGTGTTCACGAAATTCTGGAGTATAATTGTTATTACTCGAATGATCTTGAGACACTTCCCCAAGTAAGTTGGATACTTCTTTTTTATTTTCGATGGCATTTCCGTCATCATCAAGTAAGTTTATATTTTGGTGTATTTTTCTGCCCTTAAGTTTCTTTATTTTATTTCATACGTCAGTCATAGTGGTTATGTTGGACACATAACTTTCCCAGGATTTTTTTCTATTTTTTCTAAAATATATCTTGTTTGAGCTTGTAGTTTCCAGAATTCCAGGATATTTTCCAGGGTATTATGTTTCTTCAATCTGTTGAAGGCATGTTTTGTGAGTTTATTTGCTTCTTCACATTTTTTGTTCCACCAGGGTACCGGTCGATGTCCAATTACAGGAGAAGTTTCACCTATTGCTTGTGTTGCTACTTCAATTATTGTATGAGTGAAATTGTTTCATTTATATGCGCCTCGTCCTTTTAACTGTTTGATCGAATTATAAGCTGAATTGACTTTATTGCACACTTTTTGAATGTGACTACTCCAGGTGAGATTCTCATGTAAAATAGTTTGAAGAAAACCAACTTCTTTTGATATTTTCATGTCACTTACAGTGACTATAGCTTCCCTAACTAATGGATTTTCGTGAGCTTCCGTGCTATTAAAAACTCGCCGATTCCTCGACTGAATGGACTGCTGAATGAAAGGCAGCTGCAAATCTCTGGGGATGGTTTCATTCCGCACGAACCACAGAGCATTCACAGTCATCCGTATCAACTTATTTTGTAATCTCTCCAGGATGGGGATGTTAGACGGAGCCGCTTGACCCCAGATGCCTGAAGCATACATGATGATAGGCTTGAACATTGTATTGTAGACGGTAATTTTGTTCTTTATACTCATTTTTGATTTTCTATTGATCAGAGGGTGCAGACTAGCTATCCGACCCTCGATCTTTGATTTATCGCATATAATGTGCGGGTTTCAAGTGAGCCTACGGTCTATTGAAAGGTCGAGGTACTTTACCCGCGCTTGCCAGTCAATCTCCCTTTCAGAGATTCTCACTTTTCTGGAACTGAAGCTCTTATTTCTGCCATGTCATTTATAGTACTGATTTTTTGCTCACTTTCTGTAATTATTATTCAACAAGGATGTATTTAGAAGCCATAGAAATATACAAACATCAAAAGAACGTCAAAAGAAAGTAAGAGAGAACATATCTACCAAAGATCTGGCACACTGCTTCGAAAGGCGCCAAAACGAAGCCGCCTTTGCAGAAAATGCGCGAAAAATCAGCATTATGAATCATACGGAAGAAATGAGAGCTTCAGTTGATACATCAAGAACAGTACTTCGACCACGCTACTGATGATGACTGCCGCAGTTTCAGTTGAAATGTTTGGAGACTGTAACCAAAGATGACCACGGCAAAATCCGGAAACCAATCAAAACATTGATCCAGAATGTTTTTTGATTTAGTATACCATGACTTTCCGAGGTATACTCTGTAAACCAGCTTATATTTATTTATTCCCAGTCACAGTTTGAACAGAGCAGAGGAAACCCAGAGTTTTGATGCTCTAATTAGAATGAGACTAGAATCAATGAAAAAAACTCTTAAGGAAAACTAAGTCCTTATTCAACTAACCGAAGGTGAGTTGGAAGTGAAGGAAAATAACATGAGCTTATAGAAATAGTCTTTATACTTCTGAAGATGGCAACGACTTGTATCTGAGAAATAACAGTGATCTATAAAAAACGACAAATGTAATATGAATTGTGGTCACTCGGTCACTCAATTAATTCGCAACTTGTACTGGCCGGTTATGGATTGCAGAGCATGATTATTGTTTCCGCAAAGTGTTTGATGTTGAAATTGAATCAAAAGCTTTGAGTGTAGTTGTAATTAGTTTCCGCAAAATTATAAAACAAATTGTATGTAGTATTGTTCTAATCTGCTTCAACTACTGATTCCAGTTATTACTATACTTTGTCGTTGGATAGTTTTGCCGATTTTCAGTAGAATGGCGTTTTGCTGAATCAAGCTTTGATGTGGCATTATGCTTCGATTATATCTGAAGGTTTTTAGCTACACTAGCCACGTTATTGAAAATCATGAAAAAATTTGCTAAATAATACATCATTGAATGTTTCAATTGCTTCCACATTTCAAGTGATTATCAATATCTATTTTGTAAACAACTGGGTCTTGATTCCTTTCCATTACATGTAATAATATCTTTTCAGCTTGTCACTTTTCTTCTTTTTCCTATATTGATAACCTCTTTCCATAGCGATCATCAATTGTTTTCATTATTTTGTTAAAGACTTCCTGAACACCTTCTTTTGACATTGTTTTCTCTATTTTTCAGCTAAAAATCATCTGTATCTAAATCATCCTTAGCTTGTATCTCCCGTAAATTCCAAACCATTTGTTACATGTACTCTAGAATTTGGAACTGACATTTCCATAAATAACTGAGCCTAGTAGCCAATAACTGCCAATTACCTTCTTTTATTATTTAAATATTTGTTATACATATCAAATCCATCTAGAGAAAATTCGATGGCAACATTTAAGTTGCCTGTAAATTTTTCTGATAAATAGAATATTTTGAAATGAATGACCGGAATACGGAGAAACTTATGAGTTGATAGAGACTTTGTGCATTTTCTTCTCTCCTTGCAGATTAATCTAACCACAATTCCTTGATAACTTCTGCGAACGATTTGAACAAAGCACTCTCCATACTAGAAATAAATAGTATTGATATATTTTATGTACTCATCCTTTTTCAAATATTCCATTAACCATATCGTATTTGAAGAAAATTGGGTTACATTGTTCATGAAACAGGTGTTGCCAATATTTTTCAACACATTTAATCCAAGGGTTTCTACAGAAGAATGTATCACTGATCTAATTGTGTTGTAGCTGTTGATGATACTTTTGCCACTGCTGTTTTCTTTATAGTAATCACGGATGCAATGATTCTCGCCATCACTATCATTGGGCCAACGGAATGAGAAATTTGAAGTTAAATTGCTTGAAACTGAATCAGGTACATTTATGAGAGTCTTTTTTCGAGTTTGTGAGAGAATGATAATTCCAGAACTTGTTCATTTTTCTCTGTAACCTCTGAGAATATTGAGGTGGCATTACACCTTTGAATGGCGATACTGATTCTTTGAATCAACAATGAATAGGCTCGGTTGTCATCGATAGAGTTTGTCATTCTTCCACCAATTTCTTTCAACAATTCAGAAGGATTAAATCCAAAAACACTAAAGGTTTCACTTGCAACAGAAACAGTAAGAACATAGCAGCAAAGTGACGTATATCAGAAATTTTGATTTTTCTGTATAGCAGCTTCACCACTGGATTTAGACATAACGGCAAAAGGTAAATCTGCAACTGTGTATACGTAGGTGAAGTCCCAAACCAGAGATTTCCCAAATTTCCAAGGAATTAGACTCATCCCGTCTGGACGCTTTCCATCATCTCGACAAACACCAAGAGGGAACCTCTGCAGTGGCTAGAGCTCTTTTTATAAGATCATTAATGGAATGATGTCTTGAAAATTTGCCAGAACTCAATTCATAACTTCGGCCATGGTTATCGTTTTCTTTTACAGTGGATACACATCTGCATTTATGACTAACACAAATTGAAGAATAACTATCGAAACACTATCGAAATTCTAAAAGATGTATCATTCAAGATGGTACCTAAAGAAGCCATGGAAAGAAGATTTAGCCAGGCACCAAATTATTTGGACATAATAGCTTTGAGTCTAGTCATTTGAATAAAGGATCGTTTAGCTGACTGAAAAAGTTGATTATGAACCAAATTACTAATTAGATAATCTCAGGCTTTCTGACATTTTCGGGAAGGGTTTTCCGTTTGAAATAGCCATTCACTTTCACCATCCAAGTGATACGCATCAAATGTTACAGGCAAATATTTGGAAAGAATAAAGTTATGGGAAAGATAAGCTGGCAGTGAGAGGGACAAGGCTAATCGAGTACCTAAACTACCTGAGTTAACTGGGAAAGTAGCTTGTCTCCAAGTGATATCTTCGAATTTGGTGATTGGTAAATTTTTGTAAAGATTGGCGTAGGGTGAAATCAAATTTCTAACTTCTTTTCACACATCCAAGTTGGTATACAATAATTTGGGGATTACCAAAGAGTATTTTCGAAGAAAATATGATATATGGGAAAGAAGAATATTGAGACGAGATCACAATAGAATTGGAGATTACAGAAAGAGGAGCTCCCACTAACGTCCAGTATGCTTTGGGAACAATTTTAATTTGTGAAGAACTTATTGAATAGATTTTTGAGCGTCTGAAAAGTAGCATAAATTTCACATTTGTCGAAATTTAATTCAAGTCCAATCTCATTAGACACATGAATTTTATTTTGAAATTTTTGAAGAATCTATATTACTGCTAATTGAACCATTGTTTAGGTACCAATAATCGAAATTGGTGTTGATAGATTTTGTCAGTTCATTCAAAGTGAGGCAGAAAAGAGCAGCACCTAGAGGCCTTGTTGAACCCCTTTCTGAGATAAGATAGTACTTTTTCCAAAGTTCAGAAATGTTGAATTTCGATAAAATTAATTGATAAAACGAAAAAGACAAGGAATAAATTTGTGGGCTTTTCGAAAAATCATGTTTCTGTGAATCATCAGTTTGACAAAAATTTGAAAAGATGGATTGGATTGCATATTTATGAAGAGACGGGCAACATATGGAACTGCTTCGCATCCCCCTGTAGTTCCAAATCCAAATTATCTTGACCAAATAAGATCAGTTATCATTAAATTCAAATTATTACACCGAATACATGCTTTGGAATGATTTCGAGAGTTACTGAAATGTTTCAAAACAAACCTTATCAAAAATATTCGACGCTCTTGCCATATTTTTATGAATTTACTTCATTTCTACTAGTAGCAATATTAGTTTTCGAGTTGTCTATGCAGCTTACATAAATATATTGAAAAACTTTACTTTCTGGTGCAAGCAGATTATTCAGAAATGGTTATTACGTCCATAGAAAATAAATTAAGTGTAACGAATGAAAGTTATCTAGGCGATACCTAATGTAAAACTGATTTCGATATGAAGTTTCGCAATGTCATCTATTTAAATTAGTTTTTTCTTCCTGAACATAAAATTTGACAGTTTAGAATCAAATTCTGCAAATGTGTAACATATATTTCGATTAAGGTAGTTAGATAATCGAATGACATCAAACGATTTTATTTTACATGAATATTCAAGTAGAACATTAACATCTTTTCAGTTTGATTGAAGTTCAGTATCTTTCTCCAAATCTAGGAGAGGCATCTCAACAAGTCGATAAATATCACGAAGAAGTGTTATAAAACTTGTATTTTATTATGTACCAAAGATACAGCTAGATACTTTTGATGAAACAAATAAAGTCGCACAATAATACATTTTTGTACGACTGTCAAAAAAAACTTGACATTTCTGCATCTCTATTGATGCGTAAATGTTTACTTTTTCCCTCCGAGAAAAATAGTTAATTATTATACAAGGGAAAAAAGTATTAGATTTTACCTCGAGGTTGTGTTGTCTCCCGACGCGAAGTGGAGGGAGACAAAAAACCGAGAGCTAAAATCTAATATATTTCCTGTATATAATACACAATTTTTTTTCTGTGACGGGAAAAACAACGATTGATTATTGAAAAAAACATATTATTACAATATGTTAAAGTCACAACTTCGAGCTAAAATCTAATACTTTTTTCTCTTGTATAATAAATAACTATTTTCTACTGTCAAAATAAATCAGGGAATAAACATGAAATATTACTTTTTGAAGGGTTTATTTCTTCATTATTAATCATAGAACAATTTCCTTAATGGGAATAATAATTAATTGTGAAGTTTAAAATTGGATACAATCCTATATGACAAACAAAGAAATGGTTGTAATCTGCAATGAAGCGACATCTTAGTCAATGACGGTAAAACTCGGAGTGCCACAGAAATCTGTTCTAGGACCTCTACTGATTCTTCTCTATGTTGATGATCCTTAAATGTTATATGTTTATATGTTAATGAATATATAAAGGGAGGGTACGTCACAATGTTTGCTGATGATACAACGATAACTATAGCAGGCAATAATGCTGAGCAACTCATCAGCAAATATGAACATATTATTGATCAGTTCAGTATCTGGTGCCAAAGAAATAAGCTCATTCTAATACTTCTGAATCGATCAGTGTTAACTTTCACTTCAGAAGAAATATTCCAATTGGTCGACACTCTAGCTATGATATTAAAACTTCTTAAGAAATAAAATTTTCAGGGACCTACCTAGACGCCAAT
>WOGN01003477.1:1038-15216 GCA_015342105.1 Leptinotarsa texana
TCAGTTGGAGTTTATGTCCAATTGTGAAGATATAAGAGTACTCTTTAAACTATTCGAATTGTTTCACTAGCCTTCATTGGTTCGACGATTAAACGGTATTCCCTTATTTAGGTCCCGTATGGGAGCGAACATGAAACACTCTAAGATATGCGAAAGAAGTCTTTATACAGGATGAGAAATTGAAAGTGAAAAATGGTAGAGATCGATATCAAACCATGTATTCAACTTATGAACAAATGTGGATCCAACAAAATGTTACTCCAATACGTTTTTCATATACATCAAAAACAATTGTTCTCATTCGGAAGCTTCAGACCAGTACAATACAAATTAGCGAAATGTCTATATACGTATCTATCTTTCATTATATTGCTTATGGTTTCTGATATTAATAAGGATGTTTCGTTTCGGTCATAAATGTTCAATGTGCAGTTGAAAATGAATTCTATATAACTTGTTGCTCGTATGGAAGAGTGATTATTCTTAATGGGTTCGTTACAGTTTCTATCTGAAAATCATTCACGAGTGGTTGGACTCCAAGAATGGTTTCTGGAAAGTTTTCATACACTCCTTTCATTTATTTTGTACATTCTCGAATCTGATCAATAAGTAGATTATTCTGGCATTCTATTTCGGTGTTTTGAAAAACAGATCAGATGAACGGCTTTCCCTTGTTAATGTTATCATTATTACGACTTTACTAACTGGAAACAGTCCCTAGACATTACTTTTTCTGCAAATATAAGAACTTGATAATATTATGCAAAGAGTTCTGGAAATCAATCTTAATATTATCGCTTAAATGGAATGGATAAAAACAGTTTTGTGTTTTATTTATAGGACCGAAAGCGGTCGTATAAATAAAATCTATCAGTGGTATTTAGACAAAAGTGTTATTACTATAAAGTAAATAAGTCATCAATCACACATATTAAATAATATCGTCAATCAAGTTTCAGTATCTCTCGGAAACATTCAACAAAATTGAATTTGAAAACATTTTGTCACATATCGTTGTTATTGATATAATTACAATTTTAGTTTTTATTTCTCGTTGCCCAGCATGACCTTGATCCATCAGTCAAGTTTGAAAGTATACAATGTTCTGAGCAAACATTTTTTATTCATTAAGTTTCTTCAATTCCTGGGGTTTTCCAAGGAATTTTAAAAGCTACAAATAATTATTCAAAACTACCAAATGCTTTCTGTAGTATGTAGCTAAAAACATCATTTCTAATATGGTTCAATTGAATTTCAACAGTATTGAAATAATTAGTAATTACTATATTAACTTTTAAAAATACTTCATGAATGAAAAAATCATCTCGCTTCTTGAATTGTGTGTTTTGTGAAACATCCAGAAACAAAACTTTCATCGATATAACATAATATTGATGTGATTTAGCAGGTTTATGATATTTGTGAATGAAACTGAAGTTACTAGTGATTTTGAGTGAGATATATTATGCTAAGAGTTTATGAACGCCTAGAAAACTCAAAAAATCACGAAAAAGTATAATTTCACTTTTTTCTGAACATTTCGTACAGGGAAAATTTTTTAGTATCTGTAAAGATTCACCAGAAATGAAAAAAATAGTTTCCAACTTCAATATATAAGACTTGCGTAAGTGAATTTTTTCTCTCAGCTCAAGCATTGAATAAAATTATCACTTAATATACAATCAATGTAAAGTAATTCTATTCGAAATAACTTCATTTTCGGAGTGGACGATTCATACTCAAATTGTGTTTCAGGGTATAAATGGATTTCTAGAGGATCCAGACAGGCAAAATAATAAACCCTTTAAATGAATCGCTTTTTGAAGAAAGGGGTTGGAAATTTGGAATCATTCTCCTAAGAGTCTAGCACTCCATTGTACATGAAACAACCTCCTAATTGTGTGAAATCGTTTTCTGAAACTCAATGGTTCAAAATATATTTCGGAGTTGGCAGGTTTCACTCTCAACAACCCTTCTTCACTAGGGAGCTAACGACACTTGCGGACTGAACAATAACATTTCACAGCATTTCTACTGATTAGGGTAAATTCAAGATGAATATACATAAGAGGTTCATTGTTTGATATTTGATGTTGAAAATTTAAACGGTTCACCATATCTTTTTTCAGGCATATTCTTTCAAAATATTGCAAAATTGTAGCAAATAATAATTTTTCAACTGACAAAATTTCGAATATTTGAATAAACAGCAGTTTCCATTTTTCAACTGAACTCACAGTACATTCTCTAATTGATATAATCAAAATTATTCAAGATATCCTGACAATTTTAATGAATATTTTAGTTTTTTGAATACTTGAATAGCGGTGAGTCTTATTATAAATTGAAACAAATTATGATTTATGGTCAATAGAAAATGAAAGGATTTGCAAATGATCTCAACCTCCATAGAAAGGTGACAAGTCATTTCTTTCATATTCCATGCTCTAGCATTTGCTAATGATGCTGAGCTTTTTTCTAAATAGAATTGAGCAGCTTCATAGTGCTCGCGTTACTCGAATGAATTTTTCATTTAATTGTGGTGGCACACTATTTGGCGCACAGATACCAAGGTACTTTTTGATTCATGCCTTAGCGTATTATTTTCAAGGGCGCGAAAGGTGCAATTTTTGGCGAATTATTATGATATTGGGGTCAATTTCCACTCTCGAGGTGATTTCGGTGCATTTTTTTTTTCGAAAAACTAAAGATATTTAAATCAATGTGTACTTTTGATCTACTACTGTCCTCTGTGATTTATGTGTTATTGATTTTCAAAAGGGGGTGGGGAGCAGGGGGGCAATTTTTGAAAAAAAAAATTAATGTCGATATGGGATCCTTTCAGTCTGATTTGTGGGCGAGAAGTTCATATCCTGCAACAAATTGGGTCTTCAACTCTCTACGAAAATCAGTTCTGAACCTCTTCTAAAGCACCATTTAAGACCTCTTCCCACGGTTCTGGTTCAAAAACTCGACTCTTGTCTGATCTATTGCGCATTCAATATCATTGTGAATTTACTATTATCTACTTTTTACCTACTCTCACATTATATATTGTATTTTTATTGAACGTTTGTAGGTTAGATTAACCTGAATGAATGAATACTTCTGCTACTACTACTAATGGCATTCCTTAAAGGAAAGAAGAGGGTTATTGTAAGCAAGAGGCCAACTTTTGAAAAAAAAGTTAAATGTCAATATTGGGTTCAGCCTGATTTGGAGGCAAGGAATTTACATCCTGCACAAATCAGTTTTGAACCTCTTCTGAAGCACCATCGATGACCTTTTTCTCCGGTTCTGGGTCAAGGACTTGACTGTTGTGTGATCTGAATTATATATTCATTTAAGTGTTGATCAGGTGTGCATTCAGTGAGAGCGTGAAAAACCATCTGAATGTATGGTTTGTGTTTTTCTGTGCCGTAGAAGATCAGCAGTTCCACCAGGCTGGCATGCTTCAAAGCAGGGATGTAGGACACCACCATGTTCATTGAACGAAGAAGAACTTATCTATCTGCCTCTTCGACCCTTTAATGTTTGCTGTGGAAAGTGGCACCTAATTCAGCCTATATTACTAACGAAATGTATTCCACTGACTCCTTCATGTATTGCCCTGGCGAAACAAATAGGAAGCTCATTTTTATCTCCATCGTATTTCAAAGAGTTGTTCCCATTGCAAGGTATTTTTCCAGCAAGGAAACCGACAATGAAGGAATATAAATAAACCACGTCCTGTCACTCAAAAGTGAATTCCATATGAGAAATATCAGAACTCATTGATTCGGATCCCTTGAACTGGGTTAAGTAGAGATAGATACCGAATATAACTTGTTTACGTGAAATTTCTGCTCAAATTTGATTCTCTTCTGAAATTTCAAGTTTTTTGGGAAAGACATTTCCCAAAGTCAGATCAAGCCAGAAATAATGATAGATCAGAAATTGGCAATTTCAAATCAGCAGAAACGTGAATACGCCAAATAATGCGCCTTGCGTATTGAGAAGTGGGTTTCAACAATACGTTCTGAAATTTGAAACCTAAGGAATGATTCGAAGAGTGCATCGAAGAAAAAAAAGTTGTAAACAGTATTTCTAGTTTCTGAAAACAAAAACAATCTGTTCAAAATCTGTGTCTCCGTTAACAAGCTGTCGCACAAGTCGAAACTTGTGGGAGCTAAGGACCAACAAGGTCTTACCTTTCAACGTATGATTTCTAGCTAGAGTTGCTATTCTAGTAACATTATTGTATCAATTCATATCGATATTTAACTGAGCACCCAGTAATCTATTCATTGTTCCTGGAAAAATTATGTGTCCTGACATTATTATTTCCAGTACTGCTACATTCATTCCTTTCGAGAATACCTAGTTTGCCGTTACTGTAACCTCGAACTCATATTTTTTCCATATCTTCAATGGCAGTTGATGTTCGAGCACATAAACAGGGAGTGTGTTGCTGTATGATACCACCAACTAAGAAAATGTTGAATACTAGGATTTTCTTCAAGAGATCGTTGATATCAATTTCTGATGGAATTGATATTGAAGGTGTCCACGAGAAAACCGTCCATGATAATTCGTGAGAGAATATTGAAGGACTACGAAAAAAGATGATCTGTCAAACAATAACATCAAAATTTGATGAGTGAACCCTTATGCCAGACACAAGGAAATGCTTTGAAAATATCGAGCGCAAGTGAACAGAACAATCGTTTCTCGATTGCATTTGTCCAAGGATGAGTGAGATATGAAAGGAGGTTGCCTATTCACTTTTTCAATGCGGCTGGTTATAGAACGAAAAAAATATTTCCAAATCTGAAGAGCCCACAAAACATACATGTTTGAGTGCGAAGATATTCTATAGGTCAAGAATCTTTGCTGATGTGGAACTTCATCGAATAAGATACCATCGAATGATGATATCACGCATTGTGGACTGTACAAAGGAGAGGGTGGGTGTATTCACAAAGTAAATTTGCCTCTTCAATCGCTGTTGAATCATCTGCTCGTATACGTGTAGGTGGTAGTATAATAGTTGAATTTTCGTCTTATGCATCGATCAGAAATGTCTTACCGTTGAGACTGGTAAATAGTTCGTTCCCATTTTGTGTTTGAGTAGTCATTCATTGATATTTCTGCGCTACTCTTCACGAATGAGGTTTTTGGAGAAGACTGTTTACTGGCAAATTTTATTGAGCCATGAGTAGTCATAGTAATTCGATTTCATTGTTTTTTGTAAATGGAAAGTGGTCACTTCAGTGAGTAAGTAAACATTTAAAGGTATAACTGAATTGTTAATATCAGTTGTAGCCTTCTCAAAGAAAATTGAAAAGTTTCGTTCCAGCACTGACTTTGATTTCATAAAGAACATGAGATTTTTTGAGTTGTCAGAAATAGTAGTTTTCAAATAGATCCTGCAGTTTTTTTAGCCACCTGGAGAGTAAAACATGGTAAAAACAAAGTTTATTGAATACATTCTTTTCAAAATCAACCTTCAATTGTGAAAGTTGTTAACAGTTAACATGTTTGAGAATATAACTATTAGAAAACAAGAGAAAGGATGGATATTTTGGTGAAAGGCTTTCTTGGACCTTCAAAAAATGCTCACAACTTGTTCAAGTTCATACCAAATCGCAACTGGTGGGTTGGCCCACCATTATGCCTGGTTAGATTTTGCATATGCGTTCAGTCATTGTTTAAAGGAGTATCTGTGATTTTTGTTTGTTGAATGAGCCCATCAACTGCGCTCACAGTGCCTGAGATTACTGTCGGCCAGCTTTGGAATTGTGTGTCAAGATTCATCCGAATAATAAAATAGGCACATACAAAAATTATATCGCAATTCGACCGACTGTGTGAAAGCTTTTCTGAAAGATAGTTTTCTTCACCAGTTCAGCAAGAAGATGCCAGAAGACGCCAGAAGATGTAATCGTATAGTGAAACATGTCTCGCGGTAGAAGTGGAAACCTCACATCAAAGTGTGTTTTTTGAATACGTTATAACGGATTTCAACCAAGTATCAGTATGTTCTATCATATTTCTGCCGCATAATGAATCTACTCATGTATTATCAGACTATCGATGGTTCTATTACCATATATTCATAAAATTTCTAGCATTCTATATATTCACGACTGTTATGTTGTCCATTCATTTCAAATCATTCCAAGTGCTCAAATAATTATCATCAATTCCAATTACTCAAAAGCACTTGACCGTTTGGATAATTTAAACTCCAAATATAATGGAACCACATATATGTCAATAATCGTAGTTCGTGTAGGCCAGTGAACTTCTGTCTCATATTTTCAGACATTATAAGATTGAGCGGTGGGTAGGATATATTGAATACGGGGTTTTTTGTTGTTCGTTACCTGCAAATCTGATTATTGTTTGGGTCTATCAACTGTTAGGTTAAAACAATTTTGAATTTTCGCGAACATAATATCCGGATTACTTCATGTGCATGCATGTTCTGTTTTATATGTTGAGAATTATTGCAAAGTTCTACACCTATTTATTAATTCACCAGTTCGGATTTCCATTGTCTTATATGATATCAATTGATTTGAAATCCCTAAAAAAATCTGTAAAATGAATTAAAAAGATTGGCTGAAAACATAATTTTATTAGGCACAAAACTGATATAACAATGAAATAACATACAAGCAAAAACCAAAAAAAAACAAAAAAATTGAACAATTAACACAAGGTGAAGAATTAAAAAATATATCTTATGGGTTTACCAGTTTCTTTGTGATTTGAAAGCAATATACACTTGTATTTCTCCAACTTTTTCTCCGACAATGACGATACTGTCACTTTGAATATATCTTATGTTATATACTGTTTCAATTTAGGAACTCACACAACTTCATATCTCAAACGGAAGGTGATATCAAAAATCACTGAAAACCGATCCTAGGACAAAAAGGGGAAACTAAAATGATGAAATATGAAGTGAAGTCGGCGACAATTCAACCCCTCACACATCTCTTTAACCGAAACAAAAGATAAGCTGTTCTGATTATAGAGGTTCTCGTTGGAATTTGTTTTCCAACTCACAAATACGAAAATTATATGAGCTCACCTTGAAATAACCAAGCGACAGAAATTCCATTCGAAAATTTCGTTTTCCTTTCATTATATTTACTAATGGCACTCGATTGTTGAATGCAATGACAACAACATGATGTGAAGAATTGAAATAATTAAATATGGCGAAGCTAGAATGAAAGGGGTATATTTTTAGGACAGAATAATTTTTTGTGAGAGGTTCAGGTTTTCTATTTCTATATCTCCATACACAAAATGAAGAAATCTACTCAAAGCCCTCTCTGAACAGTTACTTTCGTATTGGTATCTGAACATCTCTTCTGTAATCTCTTAGTCGATTCGCACAATCATTTGGGTTGCCTCAGTAGAGTTACGATCTAGTTACTGTCATGATCATGGTATCAAATTGAACTTGTGAATTCATATAGAAGCATTTAAGCGTTCTTGTGACAATTTTTCTTTGGCGGATATAAATCACATCCTATTCACATGTCCCAACTTCGAACTGTACCGGACGGATTGCTAAAATAATTTACTTTCCTCGAATGTTTCGTTTCCAATTATTATAACAGTGCTTTTGCCTACACTGAATGAAAATACATATATACGATACAATTTTAAAATTCATAATTTAATCTAAAATATCAATATAGAAAGTAGTAACTCGATTGATTCGAAAATTCTGTGGCAAAATAAACTCCGGTTTGATGGCAGGGGGGGTTAAAAAAAGCATTTATGAGTCCTGGGCCATTGACGGCCTAGGAATATAATAAGTAATGTTTGTGTTTTCCTTCAGCACTCCCTCATTAGGTGGAAAAAATGTATACAGTTGAGTCTGTAATGGTAATTATCAGCTCTAGTAACTGGACTATGAATATCTGGTTTCTGTGAATAATTAATACAATTCCACTGAGAATTATAAACGCATTACTAGATAATAAACACCGATTTTCAATGCATGCCCACCACGATGAATAATGATATCATTGTTCTGTTCCATTGTTCGAAATCGAATTCATTCGGAGGTTCGATTGCTGGTTGATAGAAATGATGGATAAATTACTTGATATGGAACGGTTTCGAGATTTTCATGGGATAATTTTAGGTACACTGGTGAATTTATGATATTCAATATGGCAAAAATTATTGGAATCGAATCGAATGAGGGCGCATTTTCTTACTGTCATTTTTCACAGCCAATTCCAAATTTGGAATAACGACTGAAATATATTCTTTTCCAGTAAATGTTTGGCATGAACTTTTCAGTTTGTTCTTCATTACTACTGGGCAGATTCTTTATTGGTTCAGATCCGTTTATATTACAGACTGCGAAGGGTAAAATACCCACAAAAAGAACCATATTGCTTTTCGTTGTCCATAAACATGAGCAAGAAACGGTCTCGAACAAAAACATTATTCGAAATAAGCACTGTTACCAAACATTAGACCTGAATCACTCTTTCCGACCTGCTCTTTATCAACTGAGCTGGCGTCTTCAGGAGATGTGATAGATTGATCATCATATCGATGCTATCTTCGGAAACAAATTTGTAACAGAGATATTTATGTGGATGTTGACAATGGACTGATTGAAGTAGGACCTTAATTACTGTTAATAAGTCGTATGTCACTCTTTGCGATTTCTAGACTCTTGAAAGCATCCAAAAGTCAGAAGCGAAACACTCTCTTCGGCGCACTCTTCATCAATTAAGCTGGCGCCTTCAGGAGATGTGATAGGCTCATCACCAACTATAAACCTCGCCAGTATATATCTAGCAGAGCACACTGCCTCTTCCATTTCTAGATGCATATCGATGCTTTTTTCGAAAACAAATTTAAAACAGAGGATTTCATGTGGATGCTGATAATGCGCTGATTGGAGTAGTTCACAATTCTCATGCAACACTTAGGCTCTTGAAAGCAGCCAAAAATTCTATGTCATGTGCTTAACTCATACTGCCGTTTTCCAAGATTTCTTGAGCGATACTAAACTTCTATAGTATTTGTGCTGCATTTTCATCAAAACGAATTTCAATAGCTCATTTATCCAGACTGATAGCTTGATAGCTTGTCACAGTCCTTAGAACTCGTTTCATATATCCCCGATTCTTGATTTTTCGACATTTGCCTACATTGTCTATTATTCCCAGATACCTATTAAATGAAAGTAAAACAGAGTTTTCAATTTGGTGTCTACAGGACAAAAACCATTACTTTGGATATATTCCTCATAGCTCTCACCATTGTTCACAAAACAGAATGGCTGAATGCCACTCACTTGACCCCTGTAGTATAAAAAGATACAATATTGATAAAAAAATGTCAGCGGAGACATAGCTGAAATCGATCGGCATTCTTTACATGTAGTAGATGAATTATTGGGAAAACGTCAATTGAGGAAAGAGTATTTTTAAAGAGAAATTAGTTGTTTTGGGAAACATTTTTATATTGACTGATACCTATTCAAACTCGAGCTTTCGAGTGATTCAATGTTTATATTGAACTGTTGATTGTTTCGAAAGTGTTTTCACTTCCAGTTCGTATATTGAAAATACTTTTGTGGATAATCTACATATATTTCTTTCAACATCGTTCGTTTGATGATGAATAAATAGTAAAACAAACAGTTTTTTCCAGGAAGAGGTAATATAGGTTGATATTCGGAAAGTCACTAAGTTGAAGTTCATTGTTCTTTCGTGTGAACCATGATTCAATAATGGATCAGGTCGGATGAAGAGCCAAACATGAAAGTAGCTTCGAAAACTGGTTGCTCAATCCAATAAAAACAAGATATTAGTCGAAAATATATAATATGGGCCGTGATGATGAGTATATTGGTCAGATCAAACGAGCTGTTACAACTGGTTGCAAATAACATACAGCACATATCTATTTTCCGTAGCCAGAAAAATCCAATGTTGCTCAACACGCCTTGGAGAACGACCTTCATCTATAATGAGCTCTGACTAAAATTATTGTGATTGGTACATGACACTAGACCATCTAATACTCTCGAAAGTCTATAAATGATAAAGTATGGCATTAGAACTTCAGAAAGTGACAAGATTCTTGTTCCAAGCCAATTGTTCACCTTTATATAAATAACTCTGAACACAGCATTTCTTCTCAATCCATACCCAAGAAGTTATTGACATGTGCACAAAAGTGGAAGTGGAAATGTGCCATTCCAGTTGTAAACAGGTTAGGTTTAAAGTAAGTTACAGAATGTTGTAGTACTAGTGTTTATGAGCAGTGTTTTGTTTTGTTTTTATTCTGTTCAAGATATTTCAGTTTCTACTTTCAAAAATTTTACAAACAGTATCGTTACTCACTATACAAATTATTCTGTATTTCGAAGAGAAAATGTGTCATATTCGATTTACCAGAGATCTTATCAGGGACAATTGGTTGAGTAATAGATTTAACGTTTTTATTTCCAAAAAGGAAAAATGCGAATGTTTTCGAGGTCTTGAGTTATTCAGTTGTATTTTTTCAGTAAAAAGAGTCTGAAACAGATTTTCTCTTCAGCAGTGCCTAAACTTTATAGTTTGGTTTTGCAACAAACCTCATTTGATATTTGTGCTCATCCCACAGATGGGTTCTTCCTAGAGGGAGTCAACTTATTCACTTATTCACAAAAACAGCGTCATTCCATAATGACAAGATCGCTTGTGAACACTGATGTCATTTATTGAAAGATATTTACAGAAGTCCCATTTCACACTACAAATAATCAATTTCTGATTATTGTATATTCATAACAAATCCACTACATTTTCCATTTTCAACTGCGTTAATAAATAATGATAGAATTTAAAGTATATCTATTTACGTTGTGGAAGTGTAATAATTAGCAAAAACTCCCATGTTCCTCCCTTCAGAATACCCTATGCAACGATATAAAATGATTTCACGTTAATACTAAAGTCAATAGCCATCCAACATGTGTCCTTCTCTTCATTCTGGAATGGGACGAAATATCAAGGTTGGGCTACGTCGGTGAACACATTCATCATTTTCAGTATTTTCCATCGAGTTGGCTTCGACCTTGACGTACGTCACAAGGTAATGAGAGAAACAACAGTGTCACCGAGAGAGTGACATTTTTTTTCATATGTGAAGTTAATCTTGTGATACCTCATTTGAATGAAAAGTATTTCAGTTCTTCATCGGGTTTACTTTCAAAGAGAGGCCAACCGTTTCTAAGTAATCAACTATTTTATATTCTCAGATTTTTATATTCCATAATTTCAATGGAGTTTCATTCGACAGTAACTCCAGGTAATTCCAATAAATATTTATAATATTCGCTATTCACTTCCTGGCCATAAAGTCCAGCTTATAGGTTACCTAACTGATATTGGTTTAGTCAATGAAATTTAGATTATATTAGATTAACTGTATCTATTTCTTCACATTTTTATATTCACTATGACACATAATATGCCGTCTCTTATAACCTGAATGGTAGAAGGTACAATAAACAATTTAAATAAAAAAAGTGATTCTGTCACAACTTGCCCCTCCGCAAAATTGAAGACTCTCTAGAATGAAATGGTTTCAAGTTCATCTCATTGAAAGCACCCTTCTCTTTTTTTAAACTCAACTACTCTAAAACATATGTGAATGCACCAATCGTTTTTTCCATTAATAAAAGTACTGGAATAATAACAGGAACTCTCTGTTTTCGACTTTATCACGACATTATTAGCCTTCACTAGTATTAGCTGTCCGGGTTCAATTTATCTGAAAGAATGAAAGAATTGATATGCCTCACGTCTTTATGATTTACTGAATAGTGTTTTCTTTGCGGGAATCAATTTCACTTCTGGACTGGTAGGATCACCATCCACCAACTTGTCTCTTATCCTTATTAGCAATAATCGTGTCCGTCCTACACCAAATTGAAGCTCATTGGGGGTACTTATGAAGTGTAGAACCTTTTCATTAATGTTTCTCCGTACCGTTTTATTTTCGAAAGCTGAAATTTTGTACGTTAATTCATTTAATCTTTTGGATGGGCAATAAGAAAGGATTTTTAAATATTTCAAGTGGGGCGCCAGCCGCGGGAGAAAAAGTTACGGTCGTGAAATGAAGTTATTTTTCGTCACTGTTTCTCCATATCTACTGGTATATTTTCGAAGGCTGAAATTTTGTATGTACGTTGGTTCTTTATAGTAGATGTGCAATAATAAAGGAGTTTCAAATGTTTGTTTGAAGGTGGTTGACAATGATATACACCATGTATATCATCAGTTCGGACTTCCATTGTCTAATATAATATAAATTGATTTGACAACCCTGAAAGAATTGAAGAGATTAACCGAAAATAACAATTGCATTAAGCAAAAAACTGAAATTACAAAGAAATAACATACAAGCAACAACCAAACAAATAAAAATTAATGTTATCATCTGAAAACGATTCAGGATAATAACAATCGAAACGTTGTGACATAACTCGGTTTGAAATCTTTTAATTTTTATTTCATTATTTTGTGTTAGTATTATTTTTAATTTTCAGTTTTTAATAATATTTCAATTTTCATTTGTTTGGTTCTTGTATGTTATTTCTGTGTAATTTCAGTTTTTTGTTTCATAAAATTATTAGTTTAGATTAATCTTTTTAATTTTTTTGGGATTGTCAAATCAGTTTATATTATATTATACAATGGAAAAAAGGCGCGTCAATAAAAAAAATATTTTTCATCACTGTTTCTCCATGTCCATGAATTAGTAGAGAATGAATTTATATTTATTATCAGCATTACACCCATGCGGAGCCGAAGCGGGTCGCTAGTCCAGTCTAGGCATTTCATTTCGTATGAAATTATATTTTTTTCAATTTCAATGTGGACCCTGCTTCATGAAGCGTTTCAAGAATTTCTCTCAAATGCTCATGAGCTTCAGAACTATCCGAAACAATCAGCAAATCGTCAACATAATATTATCTGAAATTTGTCGAATTTGTGTCCTAAAATAGAACTGAGACATCGAACGAACGTACTAACACTAGTACAAAGTATAAAAGGCAGACAGATGAAACAATACGTTTCAGCATCAAATTTGAATCGTGTGTACTTTTTTGATGATTTTTACAACATAATCTTCCAGTAAATATGACTGAAATATATTTAGTATTCTTCACTGTGTATAGTATTTCATCCATAGGGCAAGGTGTATTATATTCTTTCACTATTACTGTTTCTTAAAATCGCGCATCTAGACATAATCGAACGGTAGTTGTTTGTTCAATCACACCCCAACATTCCATTATGTCTAATTGTTTTTGCAAGCGTGTTTTTTAAGTTAATGGAATAGGATATTGTTTCAAACAAAACTCGGTTGTATGACGAAGTTAGTTGAAGTTAGTTTGAAGTTATATCAATCGAAATATCGGTTTGGTTCTTTGTTAGCGAAATATCTGATCCTAAAACTACCGGAAAAACTAAACTAGGGATCGTAAGGAGTTCGTGTAAGAATTCATGACCTATGAGTTGAAAATCAAGTGACTGTTTTCTGACAACATTAAAGCTTGTACCACCTCTGTACTCGTCACTACATAGTATAAAACAAAGCCTCTTCACGCTGTCGTTCCCTATGTATGCTTAGATTTTCTAAACCAAGCAATGGATTATGATGCGGGTTTTTGAAGTGATAACTTCTCATGGGAGGGTAAACCGTTTCTATTTCGTATATGTCAGAGGAAGGCAGGCTCCTTCTATCTCGTCAAACAGATGATCAGTGTTTAGTGAGCGATAAACATATACTGATGACAGTATTATGAAAATCCAACCAGCAGGCAAATAATATTTTTTTATTATATGAAACGTGGCTCAATGATGACTCCAATTTTGTGTATGTACATCATTAGCGTCATTATTGAATACCACCAAAGTAAAAATTACCTTATGGTAACTATATTATACGTACATACACAAAATAAGCGATAAAAAATTCCATTTTGTCTATACAAAAAAACGGCTGCGATGATATATGTTTACGCTTCAGGGATAACCCACAATAACCATTTTTTTTCTTCAATTTTAATAAGAAGCAAGTTTAAGCAATACAGCATTAATCCTTATTCAATTGAATATCTTCAGTACACTGTGCACTCAATATATA
>WOGN01003478.1:0-15216 GCA_015342105.1 Leptinotarsa texana
ACTTCACTAATGTTACTATTTCTATACGTTCATCTTCAATTTTTATATTTATGTTGTTTGTATTTATTTGATTATATTTAAATTTAGTAGTAATTATCATTGCTTTTGTTTTTTTAACGTTAAGTTTCATTTTATTGGTTTTCAAATGTTTTTCTATTTTCTCTAGAACTTTATTCATTCTGTCCAACAGTTTCTTCTAAATGTACTCCAGTACAAGCCTATAAGGTATCATCTGCAAATAAGTTGATGAACTCACAATCTGTAAATAATTGAATATCATTCAGATATAGAACGAATAATAGGGGACCAAGCACACTACCTTGTGGCACTCCTGTGTGATTTGTTATATATGATGATTTGTTATATTTGATAAATAATTGCTTATCCATTCATAAATCATCCCCTCAATCCCATATTTTCTCAGCTTCTGAAGCAAAATACGTCTATCAATCGTTTCAAAGGCCCTTTTGAAACCTAAAAAGACACCACATATTTACCTTTATCTGTTTCATTAGTAAATTGAAATAACTGTAGTGCTGTTTCATAAGAATGTTTTTTTCGAAAACCAGATTGATTGCTAAACATGATTTGATTTTTGTCAATAAAATCAAATAATTGATTATATATTGCTATTTCTAAAACTTTCTCTATTGGTAGTAAGGTATTACTATTGATAAAAACTTCATTGTCAAACCGTGATCATCAAGAAAATACTGGGTATTAAGCTAAAAATATCGTACAGCAAGGGAATTGATGAACGCCAGGTCATTTTCATGCTCATCAGCAGATTTCCTGTCAGAATAACAGTACCTAGATTGAATTTTAACTCTCAAACAGTAGCTCACGAGCCAAATCGGGAAAATTACTGCAAAAAGAGACCTTGCAACACTGAACACGGCGCTCATCTCGTGCGATTGCTTCTTCATCTACAATAGATTGATTGGAAATATTCAGCAGTCTAATAGTATTTTGTCTTCGTTGTGAAAGATTCGATTTTCTCGCTCGCAGTATTTGTATATATCAGATTTCTCGGCAGAATACTGAAAACATATTTTTTTCAATTAGATTTGTTGTTTTTTATGTCTCGATCGAGAAGATATAGTAACCTTGAATAAATCCCAAACATCTCTACACCAATTATTATATTTGTCTAGCCATAAAAGTCATGATTTACTGCTTGTGTCACTTCATTTCTCTCGAAAAGAAAATTCTCATTTCGAAATCTCAAATTTAACAACCGGTTTAAAGTATCCACATAAATAAAAAAAAAATATTTTGGCTCGCCTTTCCAAATACGGTCGTTCTAAAGGGAAATTGTAGAATATATTTGTCACCCACTCAAAAATCCGTTTACGTCACCTGTGTATTTGGTTTTTAATAGATACCAAATAGCTTAGAAGTGTTACGCAAAAAAGTTGGAAATAACAGACACATATATGCACAAGTGAATGCATTTACCATGTAACAGTTATTATGTTGGATAATATGAATGCAATTGTGATGTAATTCAAGATTTTTCTGGCTGTAACTCTAACTGTATCAATTTCATGAAAGGTTATCATATTTGTTTACACATGGAACATAATTCTTTAACATGAATGCTCTAATTACATTTTTTGGAACTCCTGAGAGACTCACATTTGATTTAAATGACTATATTGATTATAATGTTTTGGAAAAGCATTCTCAGAAATTTTCGCCTTCTGAAGGCCGTGTTTGGTTAGAACTTTCCACGAAAGTTTCTGTAAAGGTGCGGCAAGTTGTAGGCTAGCAAAGTTGCTTGTGATATTTGGGTCTTTAGTCACGTGGATGATCAGTGGTCAGTGTTTCCAAATTCTACTTATCAAGTATGAAATAAAAAAAATGTAATAAGAATGCTAAGTTACATAAAGAAAACAAATTATCGTAACTTTTTATGTTGGATTTATTGGCCAAAAAAAGTCAACGTATGAGCGTTTCTAAAAATGTGTTTATGACAGTGGTTTTTATTTGATATTATATAAGTTTTATTTTTTATTGAGTACGTGGGAGTAAAGAAAACTACGCAACAGAATTGGAACGTAAGATTGCATCTCATTCCTTAATTCTGAATGAAAAGAAGTTTCGTTTCTCACGTACCGTCTCGATCTCTCTGCGTGAGAGTGAAATGTTTTACCATTGTTATGAATACATTTTATCGCAACTTTCTCTTTGTTTACTTATACAAGATTCTGGGCAAGGGGTCAAGACACTAATAATGCGTTGAAAAGTTCGTGGCAGATGTAAATTTTAATTGAACAATTAACATAATGATAAAAAATGTTCAGGCTGCGCTGTTTTACAACTCTTAAAAAATATAAACAAAGTTTTGAATAGTTAAAAAGGAGCTTTGAATGATATCACTAAACACAACTTAACAAACATATTGAATAGATAAAGTAGAACATTCAACTAAGGGATTCAAAAACCAATAAGAAAACAGCGAAGAAACATTTTTCCACTTCAAGAAAATCCAACTAATCGATATAAAATAAAGTTTCAGCTTCTTTTCGAAATTAAAAATAGAATAGTGCTCAAATTCACTTAATATTTATATTGAGCATGTGTAACATGTATTGAACATGCGAACATGAAGAGGACAACATGTGAAAATTAGGCCATTAAGTTGAGGAAATTGTAGAACCCTCAATCATAGCATTTGATGAAGATTCATCGGATTTATCTGATGATAACACACCATAATTATTAGTTTTAACAAGTATTTTTAATTAATTATAGGGCGGATACTTTCTGTGGCAGATCATAACGGAATCACAAAATTTTCTTTCAGCACTCTGTTAGCCTTTTGCATTCATAATTAGTATTTTTCACTTTTTACTATTAGGAAATTGTACTGTCCTTTATCAGCAATTTTTTTTTCTATTATGAAATACCCTATTTGACCTGACGTCATTGATAACTCTTACAAAGGAAACAAATAAAGGAGTCAATTTGAAAATATGTAGAATATTGAATGACACAACGAAATTCGTCACACATAAAGTTCTAAGAAACCTACTATTTGTACATATGTGTAATAGGTATGCAGCGTAGGATTTATCATGAACGCAACCTTGAATGACTCAAAGGACTTTTGTATTTTCATAAATAGCCGTGACGTCATTACTTTTGAAATTCACTTTCAGCGGCCAACTACATAGTTTTGATTTTTTGGTCCATTTCAGACCTATCAGGGATCATCTAGAGAACGAGTTAAATATAGCGATAGAGTGAAACTCACCCTTGACAAGAAACGTTTGTGATGAGCAACAAAAATATTAGTGCCAAAAGGTCCATCGTTGTTTTTTTCCTTCGCAAATCGAACTTTACATTATCCACTGGATGTTACACTTGAGTAATCTCATCCCTCAGATCGAGTACCACACTTCCACACTTTTCGTTCAGAATACGAATACACAAACACTTGTGACAGTTGTTAAATCAGGAATTGTCCGGTAGTACCGCCGTCTTGCAGCTTTCTAACGTTAGTACCGACTGCAGTCGGCATCGGCAGTTGAATCACGTTGTGGTACTTACCTTGTTTTGTCGATCTCGGACCTCCCATCCCACTCGACTGTTGCGGATTTCGAAGTATCTGTAGGTCAAATACGGAACCATGGTTTTGTTATTGCCAGTAACTTGAGGTCGGTCTTAATAAGGGAGGAAGCCTTCGTAACTAACATCTTGGCTATATTGGGGAGGTTTTGTGAAAAAAGTCATTATTTTATTTGCCGTGGAATTGTGTGCGATTTGCTATGTATTACAAATAATCGTGTTGAATTCTGTTCAAGTGTATCTACAGATGCTGTACTCAATAGAAGGCAAATACAGCTTAGCGTACGTTGCTGTAGTCTTACTGATATTTATATTACTTCAAGTAGTTCCATTTATAAAATACTGGTACATTGGAAATGAAGGTGCTGGTATTCGGAATCAAAATTCTCTCCGAATTTCTATTGAGACCAAGAAATGTAACGTGAGATTTTGGAACCAATTGGTAAATATCTTCACTGTTAATTGTTGCCATTATTCATTTTTCAAAACCAATTATTAACCTCATAAAACTTTGTCTTAGACTTATTCAAAGATGAAGCGCTGTTAGGAAACCTTGAAGAAAGATCTACAAGGGCTGTAGGTATTAGCTTTTTGTTTGAGAATAGATTCTGATCTATCGGAAATGACCAGCGAAGTTATCGTCAGCATAGGAATATGATCTTTACATTATTAACATACTCGTCCAAGTAATTTTTATAGATGAGCAAGAGTACTGGCCCCAGGATAGAACATTGTAACATACCCACGGATATATCAAGTAATGAAGACTCTACGTTACGTTTCGAAAACTGTTTTTATTGGTATTGGTGTTTCTCATATACTGTTTTCTTTTGGAGATTCTATGTTTTACATCTTAGACTCTGCAATATAATTAATTATAAAGAATGGAAAGTATCACAGAAGTGGCAATCATCAATGTAGAAAATATAATGACTATTGCAATCTTGTCAATCGAATATGTACTCAAAATGTTTTGAATCAAACGCACTAAATAAATAAAATCGACAACTCCCCCGACGAAGACGCCATCTTTGAGACCGATATAGAACTTAATCCTTGGATGTCAAAGACAAACTAGGCTCCCTAAGGCGATTAGTTGCGAAGTGAAGCTTCGACCACAGTAGAATCATTGTCCAATACATGGCGCTTCAGGCTTATTATTTAAGACCAGTTGAGTTCAGCAACGTATTTGTGATTTAGCCTAGCACCACTAATGATACCTATGGCGGATAGAAATAACACTGTCTGGTGTTGGATCATGACTGGGTGGTATTTGGGACCTGGTTTTCAAAAACACCCCAAGTTGATGTCTTGGTGCATGCGCCTAGAAAGTGAAAGTGGAATAACCAGGCATATATGACAAGATACACTATTCGATAACTGCGTTGCATACTTTGTTTAGATACGTATTGGATGTTACAGACACTTTACTGTCACTTTACTGAAACAGCAAAAGCAACTTCTCTGAAGGTTCAAAGTCTATTTCAAACTAGAAGACACAGCAATCCCAACTTTAAACCATTTTATTACGAGAAATTTTAATACAAAATCTCTTTTTTGAATCATTTTACATGAATTTTTGTCGTTTTATTGAATTGAATTGAATACCGCCATCTATTGATGAATAGATATACTTTTCATATGCTGTAACCAAAGAATACAGACCCCTAGAGTGGAAATGGTATTTTCATGTCTCCTAAAATTATTAGTACTTACCCTGACCACCAGAGGGCGATGGTATTATTTAATGTGAATCAGCAGAATTCGGTAGATGGCAGTCGCTGACAAGCAGAAGAATTTTATTTCAAAGAACTTCATTGACAGATGTACAGTGTTAAATAAGTGAACCGCAATTTCGTCCAAAATAAATTTCCAAAATCTATTTTCCCTGAAATAATAACACGCAAGACATTGTCACTTTATCGAAACAGCAAAAGCAACTTCTCTGAAGGTTTGAAGGGTATTTCAAACTAGAAGAAGACATAGCAATCCCAACAACGTTGAACTCTTTTATTACAAGAGATTTCTATACGAATCTTCTTTTTTGAATCATTTTACTTGAATTTTTGTCCTTTAATTGAATTTTTATGTTCAACATAGTGCCCTCTATTGATGAATAGATATACTTTCCGTATGCTGCAACCATAGAAAACAGACCCGTAGAGTAGAAGTGGTATTTTCATATCACATAAAATGTCAATACGTACCCTGACCACCAGAGGGCGATGCCATTATTTAATGTGAGTATCAACAGAATTGGGTAGATGGCAGTCGCTGACAACCAGAAGAATTTGATTTCAAAGAACTTCGTTGACACATGTACGGTGTTAAATAAGTGAACCGCGATTTTGTTCAAAATAAACTTTCAAAATCTATCTGTTTTACCTGAAATAATAACATAGAAGACATTGCCACTTTACTGAAACAGCAAAAGCAACTTCTCTGAAGGTTCGAAGGCTATTTCAAACTAGAAGGAGACATAGCAATCCCAACAACGTTGAACCCTTTTATCACAAGAGATTTCTATACGAATCTCTTTTTCTGAATCATTTTACTTGAATTTTTGTCGTTTAATTGAATTTTTATGTTCAACGTAGTGCCCTCTATTGATGAATAGATATACTTTCCTTATGCTGCAACCAAAGAATACAGACCCCTAGAGTGGAAGTGGTATGTTCATGTCACATAAAATTGTCAGTATGTGGCCTGACCACCAGAGAGCGATGCCATTATTTAATGTGAGTGTCAACAGAGTTGGGTAGATGGCAGTCGCTGACAACCAGAAGAATTTGATTTCAAAGAACTTCGTTGACAGATATACGGTGTTATATAAGTGAACCGCGATTTTGTTCAAAATGAATTTTCAAAATCTATATGTTTTACCTGAAATAATAATAGGTAAATTTTTGTTTTGTGGATACCCGGCGATTTTGAAAAAAATTTTAACTGTTTTTACGTATTTTGATGCGTAGATTACGAATCCGAAAGAAAAAAGCGGCGCTTTCCCTTATTTAAAAAGTTACCGCCCTTCAAAGTTCAGAAAAGGGCAACTTTTCAGCCTTCTTTTTCACCAAATAAACTATTTAAAACACAAGCATTCATTCACTAGGTCACCTTTACACCTTATTCCTCCTTCTTTGAGACTTTTCACTCAATAATCAACATTTTTCCAATAAAAATGTTAAATAATGTACGGAGCTGCTTTTTGGTTACATATCTCTGTATTTTACGTTTTAAAGGTTAATGGCATGATTGGTACGACTGATGCAGTCCATATTCCTAAAGTAATTCAAATGTTTTTTACCTTCATTCTTTGGATCGTAAATTGCTTTTTGGTGGTGTATTGCGAATTTGAAATAGTAGGCGACGGCAAATACCAACCGCTTTCTTCTGAAATGTCACTAATAACTAACCTAAAAATATAGTAATGTCACCAGGAGAAGCATTCGTTTTCAAATGAAGTTTTTTATAAGAAAAATGTTCATTATTGAAGTGAAAAGTGCCAAAGAAGGAGGAATAAGGTGTAAATGTGACCTAGTGAATAAATGCTTGTGTTTTTAAATAGTTTATTTGGTGAAAAAGAAGGTTGTCCTTTTCTGAACTTTGAAAGGCCGTAACTTTTTAAATAAGGGAGAGCGCCGCTTTTTTCTTTCGGTTTCGTAATCAACGCATCAAAATACGTAAGTACAGTCAAACATTTTTTCAAAATCGCCGGGTGTCCACAAAACGAAAATTTATCCCACAATCAAATGAGCAACTCTGTTCACTGCTCCTTTGCAAGGAAGTTCAGGATACCCCATATTTTGGTTCTGAGACGAAAGAAACAACACGAACGACAAATTGTTTATTAAAATTAATAAGTAAAACAGAAACATGAATACATAGTAATTACTTGCATTTAAATTACTTATATGTACAATAAGTTGTTGATGTTTATACTCCTGACAAAGGAGTGGAATAAACTTGGTAACATTGTATCCTCAACTTTCAACACAATGCGTCTCGGATATAAATTTGGAACACTTAGCTTTGCAAAAATTCTTACATAGTGTCACAGTGGGATTTTGCGAGACAAAGACAAAAATACACGAGTATTTTCTTAGTGTTAACCATTTATTGGGATAGAAGGTGATGGCGAGAAACATTCATATTTTTGTTTTTGTCGTCAATAGAGTACATCTGAAAAAGTTACAAAAATGACAGCATTCGTATTTTACATACATTGAAATCTTACCCAGAATGTCTAATAACAGCTATTATAGAGGTAAAATGTAATATAACAATTATTTATGAACTGAGATTCCCTGAAAGTTCTGTTTGAATGTTTGTACTCGTGGTTTCCTGAGTTGTGTAAACAACACACACGTCTAGGTAAGCTTCTGGTACAAAGGATACAAAAATTATTTTAAATATATATATAATATATAGATTTTTGTACTAATTCTTTATGTGAAGCACATTGCTTGACGTGAACTTACTTGAGGTAGATTTTGTATTTGTACTGAATATTTTCAACGATGACTCCATACAAATAGGTTAACAGGCAACAATTATTTCAATGATGTACAGTATTCGAGTGCCTTATATACAAGATGTCTAGTTGGAGAGACGCGAACGAACTGACCCCAATAAAAATAATACAATGTCATTTCGACCACATTTCTCCAACGCAACTTGGTGATTTTTCACATTCAACGTTCATACATCCATACACGCTCCGAAAATATTGAATTATGAATGCAATCTGCTAAATATTTCAATTTTTTGAATATGATCCGAGTTCATGGGATCAAGACTCAAAATTGTTGTTATGAACACCAAATGCTGAAAAGTATTATCAAACATAATGTCTTCGAAAATCATAATTCTTTCATCTCTAAACGAATTTTTTTTTGAAAATGGTTTTCGGATGGACTGTCATTTTGATCAAATTTCCTGGTGTTACATGAAAAATTGAAAGGTTTTTCAAAAATTTATGGCAACTGAAAAATATTAACCAGTTTTTTGAAAATTGAATGGAAAATCGTACACAACACGTAAAACTTTTTCATTATTATTTTCCATTCTTAATATTGCACACAGGTAAAGGTACTACAAAGTATATTCGAATTTCCAATGTCTGAAGCCCCAAGATGAAGAATGAATTTGTAAGAAATGAAAAAATATCCCCATTTTCAAGAGCTATTGAAAAAAAAATAGAAAATATAAAGCTACAAAATACGAACCCAAAGGAATGGAATAATTGAAAGATAAGCTGGAAAAATCGTATCAAATGAAAACACTTTTCCCACTCTAGAGCACCGACTCTCGATGCATGTTTTTGCCATCTCCTGATGATGCTAATGTGGTTGGAGAAATGTTACACTTTAGACCAGAAGTTCCAATTCTACCCATCAACTTAGAAAAATTATGAACTTCCATTAATTGAAAATTCAATAACCTAATGAATGGATAAGATAATATGTTTTTTTTTAACTATAAATCAATTTATTAAAATAACGATAAAAATATGGTTATTCATTGTTTTTAAATTTCATTTCTATTAATGTATTTTCAGAATTTACTTGTCCTCCAACATAGTCATTTTTATCGTCCTCCAACTTCTTTGTTGTTATAATTAATTGTTTACCTCATTTTGTTTAGATTGTTTCACATATCCAATTTCTCAGTTATTTAATTTTCAACGCCTACACAACTTTTCTATCTTCTTTAGGTCGTCATCAGTTGTTAATTAAAAGAAAAACAGAACAACACCGACGCCGAGAATGCATTTTGTTTATGTTTTTCATAAGTAGAATTGGAACTATGGCATAAAGTGAATCTAACAAAAACACCTTGTGTAAACAAACCAGAACAAAAACACTACCTTTTTTTGTAATATCTGAAATTCAACTCTTCAAAAAATTGCATTTTGAAGAACCCGGACTTGGCAGTAAACCTACAATTATTTTGATTCAGGCAATTCCACCAAAAACAATCTGCCATAAAAATTACAAGGTACTTTAATCCCCAATTCAATCCAAACAAACTTCAATTACCTATCTGGTCAGATATACTTAATGTTATACAAAGCGTTTCAAAAGTACATTGTGAAAATTGACGTTACTCTTTGAACAGAAACATCAACAAAGGTTAAATCTCTGTAAGTTCAGGAATTTTGAACCAACTTAATTATTGAGCATCTTTAACGAATTCAAGATTCCATAACTCACAGACAAGAAAAATGTTTACCACAAACATACACGGGTTGAATTTCCTCAATGTATTTAGAAAACAATCCGTATAATTTCTTCTTTCTATTTATCTCTATCCAACTTGACAAATTCACACAAAGCTAATCACAGTGATGATAGAAAAATACAATTCTTCAGACGCATTTTTTTAGTCGCATTTCATAGCGTCAGCTCAAACAAAAACTTTTCAATGATTCTAAATCACATTATGATTCTAATTTGTAAAATGAAATATTCAACAATAAACTGTACAAAAATAAATTTTTAAATGATATCGAGCGATGCCATCGTAATTTGTCGAAATCCAGTTAAATTTTAACTGTTTTCAAAAACAATTAGAGAAGCGTTAAACTTATGAATAATTACAAACTAAAGTTTTTTAAACATCGAACCCTGATGCCTCAGAATATAATATATATATATATTTATACCATAAATCATAATCTTATCTATCTAACAAAAATTACCCGTTTCAATGTTTGTCAAACACACAGATCATTCGTATCGATCCTGCGATACAAAAAAGAATATCACCCATAGAAATAAATATAATTACAAACAATCTCGAATGTATCGCAGGATCAATTTTTGCACAATCACTCTTAAAATTAAACATTTGAGTTACTTGAAAGTAAACACTATTTTATACTAGACCATGACTATCTGAAACGACGAAAACTAACATGAATTCCAAAAAAAATGAATGAAATTAAAAACGCATACGCTACAATTTATTGTTATAACATGGTCTATGGCAATCGTGTTCGTATACCTACTGCTTGGAGAAGGCTAATTATCCTTGAAAAATATTTTATCGCAAGGCAAAAAAGATATTTGACACATGCCATGTTTCAGTTACAGCAGCAACACATCACACAATGAATCGCTAATTTATTTGATACTGGATAATTTGAAAACAATTATTGACACATGATAGGGAACTATTCAGTGGTAGTGAATCCAGATACATACCCTGAAGGGCCAACATTCAGAATATATATAATGAAGCATCCATTGTTTTCAATATAGTAATCTTGAAATCACCAACAGCACAACATTATAAAAACATTGGTTTTCATGGTCGTGGCCAAAAGGAAGTTCTAGTACCAAACGTTTAATCTGCTACTGCCGCAGACTTCCTTAGTGCTATATGCGTAGACTGCGACGATGAAGGTAGTATCTGGAAGTCTCAGCAACGACTGACCAGGAAGTTCTGTGTCTTCACTCGTACTTATAATAGCAGGGGTGATAGTAGTGGGAGTGAAGATACTATGAGAATTCTCACTCCTGATTGGTCCGCACTTGCGATAGGTTGTCCAAATATACGCATACATCACTGAAGATGTCTGACGCAGTACCAGACGAAACCATTGGGTTCTTTCAACTACTGCCTAAGAGCCGTGTTCTCCCTAATCGCGCAACAGTTCAACACTGTATAAATTGAGAGAACCATTAACAATGCCGTGTTTGGTAAAACATTGGAGAATTATTGAAAATGCCTGCCGGGGTGAGATTGAGTTGTAAAGAAGATACAATGAAAAAATTTTCAGTGTATAATCATTGAACCATTAGTTCAGATCTGCGAAGGGTTTTTCATATAAATACCCGTTTCAAAATATATGAGAAATAAAATACAAAAGTGATTTTTGTTAATAACAACAATATTGCTGCTGAAACTATTACACATAAGGAAAACTGAAAATGGAAGACGTTTTGAATCGAGTATAAACACCATTTTTTCCGCTAGGATATACCTAGATGAATGGTCCACCACAATAAAATAAGTGATTAAATATCGACTGTGGCAGTCAATCTTTTAAATTAGTTTAGGCAATGGTGTTTGAACACGCTAGATAGTCACGTCTATTTGAATGTTCCAGGATAATTAGCTTTGAATAAAAACGACATTATAATATTGCCCGATAATCACCGAGTGTTGTTTGGCAGTTCTCAACAAATATATTGCAATTAAAGGCTCATTCACGCGGATTAAATAGTGGAGTTTGTACTAATAATGATCCTACGAGTGTAAAGATAAACAACAATAGAACTATTTTATTGTATAAACTATCGACTACTGAAAATAAATAGTGTCATGTTTCAAACGAGGTAGATGCGGTTACTGTCTATTAAACTCTGTATATGTATCTGTATGTGTGTATATTATAAAACCCGTATTAATGTAGGAATACTGAAATCTGAGGTAGTTGAGTACTGTTACTATTTCTTGCGTTGTTGACTAGTATATGCTTAAAATTAATATCGTATTTGGTTCATTCCGTGAATATATTTATTAAATGGCAGATGAAAATTTGAGTGAGGATCCGAAATATTGAACTCGGTGAAATAAGGATTGTTTCTAATATATTTCAAATACATTTCGAAATCGATGTGAACAGATTAAGGCTAGTGAATTATGAAATATTTGATTTTCCAATAAAAAGTGAGTGTTTGTCAGTTATGACAAAATACTGGATACAGAACAATTTTTTATAGTTTTTTCAATCAACTCCTCATTGAAAAACACAATATCTGGAAAACTTCAAATTCATTTTGAAGGGAAAAGAACCTCTGGTTGTGAATATTTCAAAATGTCGTGAGCCTCTATTATTGAGAGGGGTTTTTGGATTTAATGATGCATTTCTTCCAAGTTTCCACAGCCGCTAGACCTACATTATATTCATTATTACAAATTTATGTCTACTAGCTGGCTGCAGTGCGAGGTCCTTTTCTCAAATATAAAAAAAATAATACCAAATAAAAATTAACGTAGTTTTTTTATTTTGACTGAATATGAATTGGAGTATTCAAGATTTTGGTTACAAATGAAAAATAAATTAGATCAAAACTGAAAAAGGTTCTAGCAAAATATTGATGGTAGTTACTATCATTCGTCAAACTGATTTGATAAAAATTGTTGTGAAGGGGCTGATTAGATTTTTCAGAATTACACTTGTAGATTCAATTCAATCCTTTCAAATTTTATTGGAAAATCAAACAGAAGGGAGAGATTCTAGACTTTATATAAACCGACATGAACTTAGATAGAGGAATATTGGCGGCCAGTTTCGTTTTGAGAATAGATTTGGAAAGCACTCCGGAAGAAGCAGATTTCGCGGAAATAATATTACAGTGGATTCGATCAACGGCCTTCTTGAAGTGCATAATATCAACACGACAATTATATTTGTAGAGGTAGGCAATCATCAATTCTGTCGCCAATGGTTTTCGAAAACTTAAACCTAGATTTATTGTGTTTGCACTAATGACTAGCGGATGATAGAAAAAAAATGAAACCTGAGGCAGAGTAGTTACAAATGAGGTAGTTTAAAGCCGCTCGGGCGATTGTTTTTTTTCTTTACGAAAAATACTTAAACTAGAACGTAACTAACGATCCGCGGATAGGCGGGGGGAAATGTTGCCCCCTCCGAACCGCTTTTGAAAAAATTACAACTTTAAAAAATATATAAGTACAACAAAAAATATCTTCTACAATAAAATAACAAAATAAAAAAATATTCCTGAATAGGCAACAGATTCTTCACTTTATAATATTAACAACCTGAACGCAACGAGCAATGCACATCGATTATTACTCAAGGCAATGATAAAATCTGATCATTTTATTCAATCTAAATTTTAACAATGTCTTAGATATGAATGACCCAGGACCTTCAAATCCAGGCACTTGAGAAACACCGGTGATGTTTGCATTTCGAAATTTAATAAAAATAATTGAACTGGAACGTTCCGACGAAGATTTGTACCTTCAAAACTGGTTCCATTTCATTTTTATAGTTCCTAAAAAAAATCAGATGTGGGGAAGGCATTTTTAAATGACCCCTGGATTTATTGAGCTGACTGATTAGGAAAAAACGTTATGTTAAAAACATTACAACAAATTTCTCTCTAATTCTGTTGATTTGAATGATGACGAAAACTACAGTGTGCCACAAGGGTTTGTACGGAGGCCACTTTCATTTATGATTTTTGCCAATTTCACATGCATGAAAGCGGTATTTTTTTCTCAACGTAACTCGTGGATCCTAATTCAATGACTCTCTCATGCTATTACTTGAACAAATGTATAAAGGTCCTGGTTATAATAATACTGTATCTGTCAAAAGGAATTTCGACAAATTCCCTTCTCTAGTACGTATAGTTTATTAGAATCAACTATTACTGGAGTCTTTTCCCAACACCAAATCGCTATATTTACACCTCCAGTAATATTCATTACTACACCAAAGGTTCCAAACAGTACATCATAAGAATCAACTAGTTTAAAGACAGAAAAAAATGTTTATCCAAACAAGAAGTAACAATTTCAAGAAATTTTGATTACTCATTCAATTTGAGGATGAATGTTTCTTGATCTGAGAGTGACATAAAAGAGAACCATAAAGTAATAGTTGAACCAATATATCATCGAAATGGTTGCAGTGTTTTTGGCCCTACTCGATAATTCTAAAAAATCCATAGAGTATATAAAAAAATTATAATCCCTATTTTTAAGGGTTGCAAAGTTCAAATTGGTAGATAAAAGTCAGCAGTCCGGATTTTTTATGCATTAGCTTGGCATAGAAACAAAGAGTTGATGAGCTACATCGAACAAAAATGTTACTATCAATCGATATCAACACTCTGTCGAACCCAAAAAATTTCTGAGCAAAATTACAAGTTTCCGAATATTATTTCCCAGAAAATCTCGTCGTAACTTCACCAAAGTACGAAACTCGACGGTATTTCAAAAGTGCGACTAAACTCTCAGTATATTTTCATCAGATCTAAGACAGTTGCCATCTCACCGAAATGTCCCATTCAAGGGTTATGAGTATGTACTTGCTGTTGCTGATTCTGCTGGTAAGCTTTCAGGCTGAGCTCTGTTTTGTGTTCTCTCGCTATGTGTCTCCTCACTGTGTTGTTTCGAGTGAAGGTCCGCGAGCAGAATGGACACGGCACTCGGATGCCCTGGTGTCTCTGCCGTATGTGGGCCCGCAGGTTAGTCTCGTATCCGTACAATCTCTCGCAAAAAGGGCACTTCAGTTTCTTTCCTGAGGACAAAGATACACTCATCAGAACATAACGGATAGAAGAAGAAATGGTTGAAGCTGAATTGGGCATGTCTAGCAATATCTGTATGCTCCAATCTGAGTGAAAACAATGTGTACCGCTTAGTATTTCCAGCAAACTTCTCTAATTATGGGGTAATATTCAATCCCAGCATTCTTTTCATTGTTGATAATAATAATATTTATTGATTTCTTTAGGACATCCTAATATACATACATTATTTTAAAAATATTTGAATTGAAGGGGTTATATTTTTTAGGAGTGAATAATTTTTGGGAAAGAAAGTTTTTGGCTTTCTACTACTCCATCTTGATACAAAAAAGAAGGATGAGGGAAT
>WOGN01003479.1:0-15216 GCA_015342105.1 Leptinotarsa texana
TTTATTTCGTGTATAAACATAAGGGTTTGACTTTGTTTCTTCTCCTTATGCTACTCCTAATAGCATATTTATTATCAGACTTCTCATATCTATCTCAACAATAATCAAGGATTCCATTTTTATAATGCTGGAAAATTATTCAGTCATTTATCAGTAGATATAACGTCTGCAAATCTGACCAACATACAACTCAAGAAAGCAGTTAGAAATTTGCTAGCTGTTATAGCCTACAAAAGTATTTCAAAGAATCAATAAAGAAAACGTGTATTTCATTTTATTTCTATTGTATTTGTTGTTTCATTCAAACTTTTGTGAATTATCAGTTTTTATACATACCTACACCATTAGTTATGTTTATATTTATAGCTATTGATCTTTGACAATGGAATGCACAATCTTCTGACAATAAAGCATATTTTGATTTGATTTGATATTTGCAATTTCATTGCCATTAACAGAGATCACAGATATCATCAACTGCACATTCCTGTTCTGAAACATGCTGAAACAACTTGTTGAACCCGTTATTATGCTCTTACTCGAATGGGAATTTTTATTCACGCCTTATATTTCTGGGATCTTCGAATAGGCCTCTGTAGCCAGTCCCCATCTACGACACTGCATCAATTCATTTAGTCAAACATAAAATTGTTCCTGCACTAGAATCAAATCCGAAATCGATTGAAACATTGCAATTATTTCAAATTGATTTCATCTTATTTCATCGGATGATTGGCATATTCCCAACCCAATCTTCGGGGAATAGCATTCAATTTGCCGGATATTCCTCCTCTCACATTATTAGGACAGGATTTGTTATATTGTATCGCAACTCGATGTAGGGTAATATAACAAATCGGATTGCAGAAATACCTGGTGAATTGTTAATTTATTAGGCTTGTGGTAGATCAGTAACATTTGTGTTATTATAGAAGTTCTAAAAAAATCATATTAGTCATACATCTAACGTTCAATCTATTTCTTGATTCTGATCTCATTTTTTGGCAAGTATATTAGCTGGACCGAAAAGTTCGTGTCCTAACAGACAGATGGCGCTACTAGTATTGAACCCATATGATTTTAAGTTAATTCTAATCTCCTAATCTTCAAAAGCCAAGTGTACAAATTTCACAGCTGACGGGTCATTAGTTTTTGGTACAAAACAGTTTTAAGTGAATCAACTTTTGTTAGCGTGAGGAAGAATGGATGAAAAGGACTTTCGTGTGTTATTTTTTGCGAAAAAAACTGTTGCAGCCAAACTTGGCTTGATAAACATTATTCGGAGCACCTTGGACAAAGCTTGCAGTTGATGCCCCAAAGAGGCTGTTACAGACGAGAACATGAAAAAGTCCGCAATAGCTATTCATGATATGAGTGTTGAAAGTAATGTTTTATTTTGTGAGTGAAAAAGGTTTCGAAACAAGCGTATCTTGCTGAGCAATTTCACGAAAAAAATAAAACTTGATTTTAACATAAATATCGTACAAAGTTTCTGGTACAATTGTTCTGTTTTCATATTGAAATAGAATGATTCAATATTTCTATGAAAACACACTTTGACATCTCTTGTCAGTTAACTATCTAAATATTATCGCATTTGCTGTGAAGTGGCCAAGTCAGGTGATGCCGAATCACCTGGTTAAAAACAAACAGTATTGTTTACAGCTCACTCGTTTCATTTAAAATCACATTTGAAGTTTTTGGAATTTGTCAACTTTGTGAAGCAAGTTTTCAATAATAAAGTTGAGTGCGCTCAAAAACGAAAATAGGTCGTTTTTTTGTATTGTTGGAGAAAACACTGACTATTTCAATAAATACATTGGATTACGCTTTTCTGTTATCAATCATCAATTTGAAGTGCTCAAATTATAAGTGCAGTGCCAACCTAGTTGGTATACACATATTTGGGAAAATGCCATCTAACATTGCTGAGCTTCTGAACCATCAGGAACCAAAGAATATACAGGTCATTGTTTAAGGAGGTCTTCTGATTCTTTGCTAGCAGAATCAGGAGCAAATATAACGGATATTAAGAAACAGGGAGGATAAAAGTCAACAACCGTAGCTGAGAGTTTCATTAATAAGTCTATTTCTCATCAAAAGGCTATTGCAGAAAGAATCATCCGAACAGCTATCTCCAGCGTTACAGCATCGTCCTCTTCACTTCAAGAATTAAATGTTAATGCCAATGGAAATGTCACACAGCTAGTTCAAATATATTACAAGGCTCTTCGACATCGCAAGGTAATAATATCAGCAGTTTTTCTAATTTTACTTTTCAAATTAATATTCATGAATAATAATAATATAATCAATGTATATGTATATGTATATAATGTATATTTGTGACAGTTTTAAATTGTATTCATATCTATGATGAAACTTCCCTGAAAATTGAATAATTATGTTTTGTATATTGCTATTCGGTCGAAAAAAAATGCGTTGAGAATATTTTTCAACATGCTACTTTGTAAACTTCATCTTTCAATACTCTTGACAATCATAAAATGCTAAAGCTTTATTCAAAGTGGGTGCCGCGCGAGCTCACAATCGACCAAAAACAACAAAAGAATTAATGACTGTGAGCAATGTTTGAAACTGTTTCACCATGAAACATCCGAATTTATGCGTCGATAAGTGGCAATGGATGAAACATGGTTCCATCATTTCGCACCAGAATTTAAACGATCGTCATCTGAGTGGACTGTACGTGGTGAACTGACTCCAAAGCCTGCATCTATAGGTAGATTAACTGTGACATATTTTTTTACAATACTTCATTGTTTGCATCCGTGGAAATGCAGGGATTCAAATCCAAGAGGTAGGAAATTATTTTTTATCACCACCTTGAGAAATTGCTATTATTTACTCCATTCCCCCAACGAGAATTAATATTTCTTACCCTTGGTAAATAATGATGATATAAAAACAAGCAGGTAAATAATAAGAACAATTCTATTATTTTAAAGATATCCACAGAAACTTTTGTTAACTTAATCATCAACTAGAAGTAGGAAATTGAACATTGGGAGTATGCTTGAGAATTATTTGGAATTATAATTAATTGTTCAATTATGACAAATCATGTGTGTGTATTCCAGCATTTCCTGTAATAATTTCACTGTGCGGTTTCAGGATTAGTAAGTCTCCTCCGTTTTCTGCGAGAAGTGTTGCGGAGCTACGTCTTAGAGAATGACCAGTAACACTGGTAAAAGGATTTTCTAATTTGAGATAATTAGCCACGACATATGGTACTTTATTGATACAATATTTTGTTTAATATGTTTACCTTTACGGTATAAAATAAATAGATTTGTAATGTCAGTTGGCCTATTAGCTAAGTATTTTTTTATAACATTAACCCATGGTAGCTCAACAACAACAAACTTCCTTGATGTTCTGTTCTTTGAATTAAGAATATTTATTATGATAACATCATCGCAAACATCTAAATCGTCTAGGAGCATATTGCATAATTCATCTGTTCTGCAGGCACCGGCAACACCAATTACTATAACAGCCTAAATATCATTCCATTAAAAAATCAAACACAATCTAATAATGAAAAAGTATACTTTTTTTGATAAATATTCGTCATCAGGAGCTTCATCTATGAATTTTTCAATTTCTTCCTTTGTAAATACTTTTGATCTCTTGTTTCCTCCTTTTCACAAAAAAGGATGCATGTATCTCCACTTACAAGCGATTTTGGTGAAATTGGTGACACTTGTGAATCATTGTACTCATGCCACGTGCCATTATAAGGATGTCTGCAGAATGCTGTATAATGTCCGCTGTAGGTAGACCCAGTGTGATTCGAAAGTGCATATAGATTATAGCGACAAGGAGTCACATTATCTGCTGCATAATTGTTCATATCTATCTAAAGGGAACTTCGATGGCAACATTTAACTCTAAATCTTTCTGTTTGAGAAAATCTTTTAAAATGAATGACTAAAATACGGAGAAACTTATGGATCGATAAAGACTTTGTGCATTTTCTTCTTTCCTTGCAACTTGAACACATCGGTTTTTCATGTTCATCCAAAGCATTCTCTCTTGTGAAGAAATCTAAGCACTCAATTGGTCAGTTCTTTGTGGTATGGAGAGTGACAAATCCCAGAAAGGATCGAAGGTTACAGATGAGGGTCCACAATGTATGCGTTTCATCGTGGATTTTAATTGACCAACAAAATTATGTACGATAT
Organism: Leptinotarsa texana; assembly: GCA_015342105.1. Classification (NCBI taxonomy): domain Eukaryota; kingdom Metazoa; phylum Arthropoda; class Insecta; order Coleoptera; family Chrysomelidae; genus Leptinotarsa; species Leptinotarsa texana. Next base: position 4,209 of record WOGN01003479.1, read on the forward strand.
TATAGTTATATGTACTCAAATAAATCAGCAATGACTCTTGTGCTTTTCCGCTGTTGCTCAATTTTTCGTGAATTTCCCTAAAGGTCGGTTTAGTTTTCTCAATAATTCTTTTAACGTCATCACGTAAACCTTCTACAAGATAACAAAGAGAGTACTGGGCGTCTCAATGCTCATGACTCATGAATCGAGGGGCAAAACTCTGAATCTGACTTTTTAAGGAGACTGTGTTCACTGCTCTCAGATGAATCTTCTGACTACAATTCCTTTATAACTCCTGCAAAAGCTTTGCTTTGCTCGTATTGGATTACATTGTTCATGAAACAGGTGTTGGCAATATTTTTCAACCCATGAAGCCCAAGGGTTTTGACTGAAGAACGTATCACTGATCTAATTGTGTTGTAGCTGTTAGTGATACGTTCGCCACCGCTTTTTTCTTTCCAGAAATCACTGATGCAATATTTCTTCCCATAATTGGACCAACGGAATGAGAAATTTGAAGTTAAATTTCTTGAAACTGAATCAGATATATTCATGTTGGTTTTTTCGAACTTGGAAGAGAAAGATAATTCCAGAACTTGTTTATTTTCCTCTACATCTTCTGAGACAATTGGAAAGTGATCAATCTGCTTACTCCAATTTGCCATGTTCATAGGAAATTTTGATTTGATTTGTGGGTTCAGGAATATTTCATCTCATTACCTTTTTTCTCCAAGTCTGTCAAAATTTTTTCAGACAATGCAACTACCCTACACATAAAATTTAAGAATACGTGGGATCAATCTTTCATCATTTATTCTGGAATTTATACCGATTACATAAACTCTAATACATATCCATTATTTTCATATGAAATGTAAAGGGAAATCATTAGTGGAATATACATACGCCACATCTCTATGTTGAGATAAACAATTATAATTACAGGAAAATTGAATTTACAATAGTGTTACAACACCGGACAAAAACTTTTCTAACGAAGCCACAAACCACATTATTACTATTCATTCAATCAGTTGGATAATGTAGTTTTTTATTAGTTGTAGATGTTGTAACGAATTGTGAAATTAAAATATGGTCTAGAAATAGTATTCAAACATATGTTGAACTATTTTGTAATAATATACGAGCAAATGTTGATAATAAAATTTCAACTTTGTTCGAGTCACACACATATTTGGTATAGTTCTATCACATGCAACGTGTGCAAGCTCTATTGCCCAGAGATTTGCCTGTAAGACTAGCTTTTTGTAATTGTTTACGCGGTAAAATAAGAAGAAATCCAGGTTTCCTAAGTCGAATATTGTTTACAGATGAAGCTTGTTTTTCTCGCAATTGAATTATTAACTTCCACAACAATCACATTTGGGCCGAAAACAATCCACACGCCTCGATAGAAAATAATTTTCAAGAACAGTTTTCTTTCAATATTTGGGTTTAAATTGTCGGTGACCATCTCGTTGGGCCTCACTTCCTTCCACCTAGCCCGAATGGAGAAAAATACCTAAGGTTTTTAGAATTTGTTTTATCTGGACCTTTACAAGAAATTCCAGTCATGGAAACATTCCGTATGTAGTACATGCACGATGGTACTCCACTATACTTTAGTGTAGTGGCACGGCAATTTTTGGATAAAAATTACCATAATCGCTGGATTGGGAGAGCAGGCCCACACCCATGGCCAACTCGCTCGCCCGAGATGAATCCCTCAGATTATTTTCTCTGGGGACACCTCAGAGCGTTGGTATACAAAACTGCTATTCAAAGTGAAGAGGATTTACGGTATTTTCAGAATAGTGCGAAATTCAATGATGCGGCGACTTGACGGTTGTATTGAAGCCGAAGGAGGCCATTTTCAACACTCAACTTAGTGCAATTTGTTAGCCTAGATATTATTTAATATTTGTTGTTATTGTTACATAATCAGTAATGAAAAATTGTAAAAATAATAAATTCCGAAAGAAACATTTAACTCCCTATATTATTCGTTGTGAGGTCCACGGTTATGCAATTAGGTCGACTTTTTTTTCTTAAAAGCTAAGCAAGATACGAAAAAAATTCTGGAGACAAAAAAGTTATATTTCTAATTGTTCAATCCAAAGGAATGATAAAAATTGCACAAAAGTCAGTGGCCTATATATTCAAGTCAAAAAAATTCTTTCAAATCCCGCTCAAGACGCCACTGGACTTGATAAATTGAATCACTTTTGGGAAAAATTAGCTCCTTATTGTTATAAATACCGTTGCCAATACAACAAAATTAGGTAAAGAATATTTAAGAAATAACTTTTTTTTGTTTTTATTTTATCTTGAGATTGTATCTTGAGATCGAAGGATTTGCGGACCCATGTTTGTATGAACATCTAAAGAATCGTCTGTTAAATTTATGGTACATACTTAATTAACACCCATAACCTCTCTTGAACGTTTTTATAAAAACGCATATAAAACGTGTTTCGCTATACGATAGCTTTCTCAAGCATTTCAATAAAAACACTTTTGAAAACGTGTTTCGCTATACAATAGCTTTCTTGGCCGTGTTTTTAAAAAAATGTTTCGCTATACGATAGTTGTATGAGCGTTTTTGTAAAAACGCTTGAGAAAGCTATTGTATAAACACAGTGAAAATCTCACAATAAATTGTTTCTTGAATAAAGTATGACTTTTCATCAATTCCATCACAAATAATAACAAATAACTTCTATATATTGATACGCTGGTCCGCTGGTGAAAAGCTGTTGTGATCTCGGGCCTGTGCTAGGCCTGTAGTTTAGAGCCCATTCTTCGATAGCGGTGAATACGTGGGGCATTTGGCTGAAGGTTCCCAGGACATGTACTGAAATTGTCGATTCTTCTTTTTTCATAACGCGGAAGCTACGTTTGTGTTCTTATATCCTGGTGTTGATGCTTCTTTTTGTAGTTCTAATGTAAACACATGAATAGGAAATACTGACCGGCCGTTCAAAGTGTTTTCCAACTGTGTTCATGTGATAAAAGTGAACTGTGTATACCACTGGTAGCTGAATCGTAGTCGAAGTAGGGTACATTAGATTTCTTGCGCTGTGACCTGGACTGTAGAGTTTGCTCCAGATAACAAAATTCTTCTTCTATGAGATGTGACTCATCCAAACTCGAGGGCAAGGATTTTCATCATAGTACCTTCGGCCCTGGGTGGGTTTGCGATGAATTATGTGACCTAGTTTTGCATCAGTTTTCTGTTGATCAGTATATCCACATATAGTTTTCTTTTCCTCGTTTTCTTTTTTCATGTCGATGATCTGACATTGAAACTGTTCTAATGCTGGTTGGAGTAGGTGATGAAATATTGAGTCAAAGTAATATTGTATACAAATAACTGATAAAATGAGTAAATACGAACATCTTCTCTTTAGAAAACGCAATAAATGGAATAATTCTACTGAGCGTACTATGTTGAGTCCTCATGTTTGTCATCCCCACTATCGTCTGAAAGATATAACACATGGGCTGAAAAGTCCCGGATCTAAGAAAGAGAACGCGTTTTTTTGTTCAAAATTGGCTTTATCTCCATTGAGAGCCACACAATCATTCCAGCGCCGCTTAAACATTTCAATACCGCTTTTGTAAAACGATTCATCTTTCGCCTCGAAATAGGCTTCAGTTTCAGCAACAAACTCTTCATTCAAGCAAAATTTCTCACTGGTGAGCATTTTTTTGGGGTCTGCGAATAACCAGTAGTCGCAGGGGGGCAAAACTGGATAGTAAGGTGAATGTGGGAGCAAGTCGACGCTTAGTTCATGTAGTTTTATCATGGTTTTAATTGATTTATGACTCGGTACGTTGTTTCTTTATAGCCATATGCGGTCGTTTCTTTGCAATTTTGGCTTTCAAACGCCCCAGTAACGCTATATAATATTCACTCATAATATTCAAGATAGTCGATGAATTTTACACCACGCACATCCCAAAATAGCAAGACCATAACTTTTCTAACCGATTGTTGTGCCTTCGAGCGCTTCAGACGAGGTTCACCAGTTGCTTTCCACTCAAATGACGATCGTTTTGATTCCGGAGTGTTGATGGGTCCATGTTCCATCCATTGTCACATTTCAATGCAACAATTCCGGTTTATTTTGTAAAAATACGGCTAAAAACTGCTCAGAATCATCACGATGTTCTTGTTTTTGGTCAACGGTGAGCTCCAGACTTTTCAGCCCCTATAGTGATGAGGAAATTTTCAATATCAACAATTTCCCCATACGTTTCGTATACCGAGTTCTGAAAAGTCTGCTTCAGAATAAAACTCATACAATAGCAATTGACTTGCAATAATTTACGTCACTCCTTATTGTTGTTTACTGCGCCCGTTGACTTTCTTATGATGCATTGTTTCAGTTCAGTTATATGACATTTTTACGACACAGGGCAAGTATCGTCATGTTTTGTTCAAAATGAATTATTCGTTATATCCACTACCACATACATTCTTCAATAACTCTAATGAATTTGAAACATATCAGTTGAAATATGAGTTATTAGTCATTATACGTTTCGATATCTTCTCATGATTTCCCTTTTCGAAAAAGTAACAATTATATCAACATTGTTAATAAGAATAATGATTTATGAGGAACAATTGAATGTTGAATTTCATACCAAGTATCTACTTTTGATGCACTGTTTGGAACCTTTGGTGTAGTAATGATTATTACTCGGGTTTATTCCCAACACCAAACCGTTATTTCAATAACTCGATACGTGTTTCGATCACCAAGTGATCATCTTCAAGAAGAAGGTCAACTGAGTTTCATCTTTCTCTTGAAGATGATCACTTGGCGATCGAAACACGTGTCGAAGTATTGGGAAAAAACCCCAGTAATATTTACATTTGGTGAGGAAATTTTCAATTAATATGATTATTCGTGATACTAGGTAAAGTGTATCAGCACTTAAGGAAAATTGGAAGAAATAATCAGAACATTCGGAATCTGAATCAGGATATTTTGGAAGAATGGGTCTGTTTTTCATGAAAAAAGTAAACACTGCTGGGAAATTTTCAAAAACCTCTAAGACTGAAAACTGCTCAAACGTCAACGCATTTGTCTTTTTTTTCTATTTGGATGCTAGAACATCGGTTGCCAATACACATCTTCGCTGAAAGCAAGGGGTTTTATATCTCAATTACAATCTGAATAAAATTCTGCTTGGAGTAACAAAAACCAAATAACATTGAATCTGGGGAATTTGGCAGGAAGAATCATCATACTTTGAAATGACGACATGTTATATATCCATGGAGATAACATATTGGAACATGATATGATGTAGGATTTCTCCGTATACTGGAACCCCAAACTAGCAACTAAAATGACATTGAATGCTTTAGAGAAATTCTGTAATTTTTACAACCTGTTATTGGCTCTATCTTGAGTTGAGTGGTCCAGGTGCTTTAATGATCCCTTCTTCTACACAGTAATTACCCTTGTAGTGCCAATCTATTCTTTTATACGTCTACACGAGATATTGAACGTCATCTCATCATTGAAAGCGAATCTCTGCTGAGGTAGATCCCCTTTCACCAGCTGCTCGTGGAACTCTTCATGGAATATGAAATAACCAAACAATCCCACCCTAAGTTCACAGAGGAGGAGGACGTTGATCAATTGAACACATCTATCCTTTCTGTAACACTGTTTCACAAGAACCTTTTCAATTTTCAGACTGTTAATCCTACTACTTACCTGTTCCAGCAACTTATACATTCAACTACCTACTTACCTATTCTGCACAAATACAGCATTAACATGTGTCAGGAATCTTTCGTTGAAAGGTAAAACGTCGTTAGTCCTTAGCTCGCACAACTTTCGACTTCTGAGGGTTGTCGTTCGTATGTGGTATCTGGTTAACGGTGAAATATATTCTAAACATATTTCCTAGATTATGATCATTTTTGTCACCATCGCTGAGATTGATACAGAGAAATTCATCGATAATTTGAAGCAGGATCAAGAAAGTGTTTAAATACTATAAAAATAACTTTATTTCTCTTTTTGATCATTTACATGATAGCAGTGTATCCCTTTCCAAGAATTGTTCTTCGCTGTATTAGTTGATAGCTCTTTTATTTGTTTTTTAAATAGTGTAATATGCAAATCCTCAATATCTTGAGGCAACGTATTGAATAATATTATGCCATTATATGAAAGTGATTCCTTGAATGTCGATGTTTTATGTTTTGAGATAGTTGATAAATGTCTATTTCGTGTTGAATAGTTGTGAACTATCAATTCATCTCTCAGATTGGGTACATTATTTTTCACATGGAGCAGAGCTTTAATATACAGATACGCGGTAACGTTAGCATCTTATTCTTGAAGAAAGCGGATCAACAGCTATCCCTGGGTGCAAAATTAAAGATAGTTCTAATTTATCTTTTCTGAACAATAAAAACAAGTTTTGGCCCCACACAAGAACCCCACATTGATACATTTTGACCCATATGTGAGTAAGCCAATGAGTAGTAAACAGTCCTGACACCATCTAAAATGAGTACGTCTTTGATCTGTATTGCAAATATTGCTTGATTCAATTTTTTGCAGATATGATCGATATGGGGCACCCAAGACAAGGTTTTATCTATAAACATACCAAAAAGTTTGGCTGTTTCCGAGAGTTGGATGTTCTTAAGTTCCACTGTTTTCCTTAACGCAAAGCCTAAATGTACTGTTTTACTTCCATTGAGTTTTAGTTGACTTCTATCATACCAAGAAATCATGTCATTCATGACTGAATTAATGTTGTTTTCTAGCTCCTCCGCAGTATTTCCGGAAACTGTTATGGTAGCGTCATCTGCGAATAGGATAATGAAACCTTGTTTTATATACTTCGGAAAATCATTTATATAGATAGAGAAAAGCAGTGGGCCTAAAATGGATCCCTGTGGTACCCCAAGGATAATATTTTTTTGTCCACCAGGACAAAATTACTGTCTCTTGACGAGCGTTTCGCTAACTGAGTTAGCATCATCAGAAGATGGTAGGATCTTCATTTTCTGATGACGCTATTTTGATCAGCAAAAGACGCGTCAAGAGAAAGTATTTTTGTTCTGTTGTGGAAAAGGTGGTTTCATTACTCCATTTTGTGAGCGTAAAACTTGACTTTGATTATAATTTCTCGAAGAAAAACTTCGATAATCAAATGAGAGTGCAGTTTTTTCCAATGCTGTTATCGATTTGAACACTTTTGGTCACTTCTATAAAAATATCAATTACTTAGATGTTTCAGAATCAAGTTCTGGAAACAATTTTACCTAACACAATGAACATTACCATATCCGATATATTTGGTCTAAAAATAACAATATTTGTAGAATCCAGTGAATTTGAAAAATCACATCTATACTAGTTAACATTGTACATATATTGAAATGCGTATGAATTTATCATTCCTTGAGGAATTCTTCGATTATATTCAATATATTTGTGTTATACTCATTAATTCCTTCACTCAGAAAGTACGCATTATGCAATATTGATATTTTTCTAGATGTGACACATCAAATAAAAAACATTCGTGAAAAACAATATTTGGCATTTGTGATCTGTGAGTATGTTGAACTATTTTTTAAAGTTATTCAAAATAATTTTCTATTCCAAAAGCATATGGAAAAATATTGATGATTATATTCCAATATTTTGTATAATTTTCAATGATATCTTCTACTGAATTTTTTGAAAGCAATACTAGAAGCCAAGTATCTGGATAAGATAAGTACTTATATCGTTGCCAAAATGTGAAAAGTTTCAACTGTATTGGGGTTACCTATTAGAAATACCTATTTGATCTTGTCAACTGGAAATAGACAACAACCATAGCAGTTTTCGCTATTTTCTTCGGTGAAAGTATGAATTTGTTTCATTTTGATATGTCAGACACTGAGAAAATAGAAGACGAAATGTTTCAAAACGACTGCAGAAGTCCATGTGGAAAAGACAAAATGAAGAATCTCGTTTGATATTATATAATATCTTGCTTTGCCAGAACAAGTAGCACAGACCAACAGACATCTTGCTCGGGTAAAAGCTGCTGATGAATTTGCTATCGATTGGAATGATGTCAAAGTGAAAATGTAGGTTATCATTCACGCTCTGATCTTAACCGTCGACATCACATGAGGAAGCAGCATAAATAGAAAGCAAATTTCAACGCAAATGATACCATCGTGTACTCATAAAACGATTTTTTTATCTACATCGACAAATGGTAAGTCGATGAAATTTCGCCAAATGGTTCGTAGTTCTGGGTTGACCATTCGTGTAATTGGCCGATTGTCACTCTTTCATAACAAACGTCTACCACTTTTGCCATACCGTGTATTCTCACTTTTTGAAATAATTATACCAAAAAACCGATTTTTTGAATTGTTGACCGTCGTCTTTAACTGCCAGTTTAACAATTACAGTAAATCAATGTGTCTTGGTAAAAGTTGGAGGTTAGAGTTCTATTTTCCGAAAAGATTTTAATCTGATCTAGAATTTTTGGGAATGAAGGGTTTTGGCTTTCTTCTTCTCCAGCCTGATACAAAAAATGAAGAAACTGTGTTTTTCTCATAATGTTATTTGTATTTGGTACTGAAGAGCCGATAAGGCAAGTGTCTTACGGCGAAACATCGAATGTCTACCAGTGAGGATGACAGTGTTCCATGTAAGTGAAAGTCACTTCTTTCATTTATTATATTGTGTAGAAATCCTGTGAATGATATCTGATTCGATTTTATTCTAATGTTTGGAATACAAACGGAATAGAGAAAAGCGTTCATATAAAAATAGAAAGCCCAAAAATCATTCTCTCCTAAAAATATACCCTTTCTTTTCAAACAAAATTTGAAATCTAGTCAAGGCTCGTTATCACCGAGCCTTTGTTAATAAATCATGCATCAATCATCAATGTTTGAAGAATCAAATGTACCTTCGACAAAATTGAAGTAGGGTGTAAGAAAATAGGGATCAGGTCATACATTTGTAGCGATAACTCCTACCGCCCTGTGGGTAGGGCTACCTATCGGGCGCGTCCCCGATAGGGGAACAGCCAGGAGACTGGAGGCCCTGTCCGGGAAGCCAATTTGGTCTTATGGACCGTGTCGTCGGTCTCCTGGTCAGTGGCAGAAATAAGTAGGGTGAGGAGAACTAAAACCCACAAAAGCTTTGCAGAACATGCTACCGTAGACCAGCATACCTAAACTAAAATTTAAGAAATCGTGCCTACAGCTGAATGGCCGCAGGGTGATATGCGGTTACGAACGATCCCCCTGGGGAACTGGGCGAATCCTCATTGTAATTAGCCTACCTCTGGTAATGCAGGGCTCTGCCAGAGGTGATCAACTCTTCCCTTGCTATTCGTGAAAACACACAAGAATGAAACAAACACAAAAACAGAAACAACAAAAACAAAAACCAATCCCCAGGCTGGACAGAATTGCTCACCTTAATCTGAGGTGGTGTCTGGGGATGAACAGAAATGTCCAACTCAATCTTATGTTTAGCAGACCAGATCACCTCGTGATGTAACACAAAGGCGTAAGCGCATTTACGGCGCTGAGGCCAAAAGGAGAAAGAGAGCAAAAGAGGCAGGAGTGGCGGCAACTATAAGTGCACCCTCTCCTTCTCCCACTCCGCAGCAAGGCACTTCCTGCGGCGGGTGCCAAGAGCTCCGTCTTGAATGAAGGCAAGGAACCGGCTGCCCCTGCAGGAAAGCTCCCTCACTTGTGCAACTTCACGTAGGGAACCCCAAGGAGGTTAAAGAAGCCGCGCAACGACAGAAATATCGCTGCACCTTCCAAAACCTTCGCGGAGGCCACTGTGAGACACTTCAAGGTTGCCAAAGAGAGGATGTGTTCGGCAGTCTTGACCTACACCTTCCAATATAAAAGAGTAACCTATTCACCTTCCTGGAAAGGATAGCATGGACGATGTCCTAGGAGGACAACTCTTCGGGAGGATGTACAATGGGTCGCATGTGGCCTAATTACTGTGGGCTTACACTTACCCTCCCTACTCTACAGATACAGATACAGAACCTCTACCGTATGGTTCACTTCGTGAAATGTGAGTTGAGTTACCATTTTTAGTACCGTATTTTTTTAATAAACTTTATACACTCCAGCAATCAACATTGACTCCTTCACAAAAATGTCTCTCAAAGAATAAAAAAATTGCATTTTGACCATATCTAATAAAATGAATCAATGAAACAACTAACAAGCTTCTGGTCAGCAAGAATAGCCCAAACTTCAAAAAACGTGTTATATTCATTTAAATAACCTATTGATATTCCATGCAATTTTAGAAGACCATGAACCACTAGTGTTAACCTTGATTGAGTGCGGTAACAAATAAAAAACCAATTCCAGTCGATCGACTGTAAATACACTTTATGGTAAAACAAGGTGATTCACCCAGATATTTCGTTCGAATATTGAATTTTTGTGAACACATAATGTGTCTGTGAAATGACTGCAAATAGTTGTTGTGGCACTTACAGGGAGTGGGCATAATCTGTATTTGTACAAACAGTTATCACTGATTTATGTTGAGTTTGTTTTTCGTTCGTTTAAACATTACGTTTTGACAAATTTTGTTGCGTTGCAGAGAAACTCGCATTCATTCTTTCTATAATGTGTGATGAGTCAGAAATGAAAAATAGCTTCAAAACGGGGTAACTTTATTTGAAAGGGTCACTCAATGAGTGTTGCCAATAATTTTAATGGGGAATGTTTCTCAATTTGGGTTATTACAGAAATTGCAAGTTTGAACAAAATAAAGTTTAGTTTGATTCATGAGTTTTTCAAATTCACTTCGAAAAGTATTCAAATTAATGTTTCAAATGTTGGGTTTCAATTTTTTAAGGGTTTTGTTTCTAATTCACATATTGGCAACAGCACCTATATCAAGTTGAAATAATTCATACGTACCTAGATATTCTATTTCAAAAAAGGAAAATTATCTCTATAAAGCAACAGTTAAGGCAAAATATA